>JAOTQR010093210.1:0-31867 GCA_025774065.1 Solanum ossicruentum | reverse complement strand
GAAGACTTTAATGGAGATTTGAAGCTTGGGTGAGATCCTTGAAGAAATCCTTGAGATTGACCTTGAGTTTGGGACTTCAATTTAGGGTTGGAAATAAGTCTAAGTATTTGGGGAAATATTGGGGAATGTTTTTGGGTGATATGAGGGTAAAATACGGCTAAGTATAGGTGAAAATACGTTTGGAATAACTTAGGTCCAACACTTACAAAAATTTGGGTGAACTAGGAAAAGACAGTGTAGGAAATACACCGCAGAGAGGTCGTGGATCCTTACTGGAACTTACACTAAGTGTAGATTTCATAATTCGATTCCTTTTCTTTAAAATCAAGGTTAGACCTTTGTCACCCTAATTTGGAGCCCCTGAACAAGAATATGAAGTTAGATTTTCGAAATTCCAAATGGATATTTAGATATATGGAAAACAAGATTCCGGGAACTTCCAAGGAACGTTTTCGGGCAATTTTTGGGGTCGTTTCACTTACCCAAGAAATCCATCTCTCCCATTTCAAACCGCATAACTGGTGATCTACAACGTCTATCACAGAGAGCCTCAAAAGGAGCAATACCAATACTTGAATGATAGCTATTTTTATATGCAAATTCAATCGATGGGTTCTTTTAGTTTGGCCCTCCGTTTGAGGGTGAAATGTGGTACTAAGCTTTACCTTAGTTCAAAGAGCTCTTGGAAGGACCTCCAAAAGTGCGAAGTGAATTTTGCACCACGATTTGATAATATGGACAAAGGGTTCCATGCGACCTTACCAAGCCATGAATGTACAACCTAGCATAATCTTTAGTCCCATATGTAGTCTTACCTAGTAGAAAGTGAGCCAATTTGTCATCCTCTCAACCACAACCTAAATGGAATCAAAACCCTTTCTAGTCTTTGACAACCTAATCACAAATCCATATTAATTTCTCCCTGCTTCCAAATACGAACCTCTATGTCTTGGGTTAGGCTACCCGACCTTTCATTTCTGCTTTGGCTTGCTGGCAACTATGGCAACCAGATATAAATTGGCAATGTCTTTCTCCATACCTCCCCACCAAAGCGCATCCCTCAAGTCCCTATACACCTTATTAGAACTCGGGCGAATAGATTAGGAAGAGTTATGAACCTTATCAAGAATCTTCTCTCAAGCCATCAACACAAGGCATACAACACCTACCTTGGTATCTAAGGGTACCATCTCCCCCTTGGGAGAAAACCTCCACCTTGCCCTCTTCTACCAAGGCCCTCACTTCTAACACCCTCATCAACCAAGGAAGACCTTGAACCATCCACAACCACAACACCACCATTTTCCACCTCTTCCAATCTAACCCTCAATCTAACCAACCGATAGACCTACCTAGTCACCTCCATGCTACCACCATCAATATGATCAAGGCTAGCCATGGACACGCTAGTCAAATCATCGACCACAACATTAGTCTCATGGGTTGATAATACACACTCATATCATAATCCTTACGAAGTTCTAACCACCTCCTTTGCCTCAAGCTAAGATCCCTTTGGGTGAGAACATATAAGAGGCTCTAGTGAACGGTAAATGCAACAACATGCACCCCATACAACCAATGATGTCAAATTTTTGAAGCAAATACTGCAGCGGCCAACTCAAGGTCATCGGTAGGGTAATCTTTCTCATGCGTCTTGAGTTATCTAAAAGAATAGGCATTCACCCAACCATCTTGCATCAATACACAACCCTAACCAATCCAGGAGACATCACAATGCACAACCAACCCTTCTAACCTATTCAGTAAAGACAAGATCAGAGCGGAGATAGGCTTATTCTTCAAGGCTTGGAAACTCCCTTCACAATCATCGACCACATAACTTTTCCTTATTTTGGGTCAACTTAGTCATGGGACAAGCAATAGAGGAGAACCCATTCACAACCTTCGTCAGTAACCCACTAGACTCTAGAAACTTCTAATGTCCGAGGGAGTCAATGGTCTAGGATGGTTTCTAATAACATATGTCTCCTTAGGATCAACCTTAATACCATCCTCCTACACCACATGACATAGGGAGATAACCTCCTTTAAACAAAATGCACACTTCTCATACTTAGCATACCGCTCCTCTTACCCTAAGATTTGCAACACTACCCCCAAATGGTTCATAAGCTCTAAGTAAATCAATACTTCACCACTAGAGACCACCAAAAACATAGAAAGGTAGGGAATAAAGACCCCATTCATAGGACCCATAGACATAACTGGAGCATAAGTCAAATCAAAAGACACCACCCCAAACTCAATGAATCGGGAAGGATTTCACTAACCCAATGATCACCGGAACCACCTCAATAGAAATAATCTTAGGTTCAACACCCCTAACTCTTACAAGATGATAAATGCAACCATTAGAGATCAATTGTACCTTAAGCAAGAAACAAACATACCCTTTCACATCCACTTTACAAATCCCCACTCAAGGATGGGTTTATTAGGGAATTGGAATCTAACTCTACGGGCCCTACAATCAAAGGAGATACAACATCTATACAACTACTCCATCCTAAGTATGGCATCAAAATCCACCACATCGAACCCAACGAGTCATAAGGAAAGACCTAATGCAATATGAACATAGAACAACACCTATGAGCTTTCAAACAACAACATGCTCACCAACAAGATAGACGTCAAAGAGAGTTCGGGGAACATTTGAAATGCACTAGAAACCCAAAGAATAATGAAAGGAAAAGTGGCACACTAGGTCTATCAATGCAAACAAATCAAAACCAAAGGAAATTTCAACATACCGGTTGCAACATCAGGCACGTTATTCCCTCATTGAGCCTCTTGATCAACATGATTACCTCGATCTAAAGGCTGACCACCCTTACACCTCTATCAAGCATTTGGACAATCGACTAGCTTGTGATCCACTTCACTACACCTAAACAAGCATTTGTCTTACTCAAGTACGCACCACTATGGTTCCTTGCACACCTTTGACATTTGGGATTAGTCATCCTACTATCACCGCCTTTACTTTAATGCATTTTTAGGGGGTAATCCTTCCTCTTATGACCTACTTTGCCACAATCGGAACAAGCATTGGTGCCCTTTGTCGCTATGAACATTACCTTATGTTGGGCACATAACATCACCTCCACCCTTAAGATTTTGGAACTTTCCTCCAATTCGGGTCCTCTTGGCCTCACTACCTCTTCTCTTGCCATTTGAAGTCTCGGGAGCACTTACTTATTGAATGAGGTTAGTTTCCCATTTTATCGCCAATTTGGTCAATACCCATAAAGCATCGTGAACCTCCACATTCGTTATATCACCGTCTTGAGTAGCTTGAGACATATCTTGAAATGTAAAGTCTAGGGATTAGCAATATGCCCCTAGGGGACCTAACTTCATCGCACGACATAGATCATGAAGAAGTGAAACCTTTTCTAGAACGCCTCATAGACTCCTATTCATAGTCGTGACACGCTTCACAACCATGAATAGGACTAGTCGACGCAGTATGTTGGATGTCAAGGACCTAATAACCTAGTGCTCTGATACAAAATTTGTCACGATCCAAGCCTGGGGCCTAGACGTGACATGACATAAGGGAACCCCGAAGGGACCCCAAGCAAGCAAGTCTCTTAACATATCATTACACATCCTTGGTCGTGAAAGCAATAAAATAACAACAAAAGGTAGTAAATAGGGATAATCGGGGCTAAGGGACATCTTTTATATCATAAACAACAAGAGTCAAGAGAGAGTCAAAGCTTATAACATTACACATGACATGTACTACAATACCTCTACTGCATAGATAAGAGCGGGGGCCAAGACAAGCAACCGAGCTCACCCTCATAGTCAATACATACATAAAAGAAAGATAGTCTTAGAAAACCACATGAGATCATAAACATCATCCTCTGAATGGAGGACTCACCAAAAAGCTTGGGAGAAATCGTACTAGCCACGTAGAGGAGGATGATCAAGGCGGGCACCGGTTCCTATATGGTGACATCATGTAGGCATAAAGTATGCGTTAGTACATTTGAAAGTACTAAGTATGAAGGATGCAATGCAACAAGTGATAAGCACCATAATCAAAATGCATAACATAGATAATAAATAAGCATATAGAAATATGGCATGTATGAATGATGCTTGAAATAAACCATGCTTCTATAGAACATAATCCATGTGTAGGAAGAGACCACTTTAGTGAATATCCAAGGGCTACCACCTCCTTGGAGAGGTGCATGAGGTACGAACTCCCTTCATGTGTTTGATCAGGTACAAACCCCCAACATGGTTGATGGATTAACCCCCCCAACATGTTTATCAAGATACAAACCCCTCGACATCGTTGCATGGGCCTACCACCTCCCAAGTGTGACAATCAAGATACAAACCCCTCAATAAGGTTACCCGAGCCTACAACCTCCCCAGTGAGGCTTGGTTATTTTCCCCACTCCATAGAGATAATATCATGTAAATACATTCCTTTCATCATCATATAGTCATTCAACTCATAAGACATGCATTAGACCTTCAATTCCTCAAGAAATTATAACCCGAACATTTTACCAAACACTTGGCGGGTGTATAGTGCTAGTGTAAAACAATGCATTTCAAGAGTGTAATCATGCTAGAAAATTCAATGTAAAACTATCAATAGATACTTGGTAACACCTTCAAGCATTATATATCAAAAACCTTCATCAAATCTCATAATAGACCTTAAATTCATAGCTCAAAACATGCTAAAACAACCATAATTTCATGAAACCCCAACACAGTATGCAGTGAAATTCATAATAGATAAGACCCATGAGTAAATCAACTTTAAATCATGCAATTTTAGGTAAAAGAGAGCTTGGGTATCATGACTGAAAGGAACCCATGAAAGAAACCCACATACCTTGACTTTGGGGAATCTTTGAAGAAAATTTGAGATGGAGACTTGAAGCTTGATTGAGAACCTTAATATCCAGATGAGTTTTGAGACTTGTGTTTAGGAGATGAAATATTTTCTAAGTGTTTGAGAGAGTATTTGAGAATTTCTTGAATGATATGAGGGTAAAATAAGGCTGAGTATAGGTATTTTCACGCATGGGAATACTTAGGCCCAAGACCCAAAAGACGTGGACCTAACTCAACAAAACTTGTAGGGAATAACACCATGGTGCGTCGCACTAATGACGATCACCACTCACTAGAATTCGATATTTAGAAAAATGAAATTGCGATTCATTTTCTCTAAAATTGGGGTTAGACCAATTTTCCACTCAATTTGACACCCTAAACAAGAATATGAAATCATATTTTTGATATCATGCACAAATTGTGAGATATATGGGATTTACTATTCCGAGCACTTCCTAGACACATTTCTGGGAACTTTTCGTGGTCGTTTCAAGAGTTTTAGTTATCTAAGTTAGTTCAGCGTGGCCAAGCTAGTAGAGATCAAGCTTCTTAGGTTTATTTTGATTATAGGGGTACTAGACCAATGGTTCAAAGATTGTCCTGAGCATAGGGCAACATGTACAACTCCACGACTCACCAGATCAACTACCCAACCCGTTGTTAGAGCCAAAAGGCAGGACCAGGTTCAGAGAGTTGACTAGTATGATTGGGGATGATCAACAAAGTTCTCAGCAGAGTTCAGTTGGGTTCCATAGCTCTCGGTAGAGGCGGTAGGCCGATGGTTTAATGCTCCACATGTTGTGAGCTTGGAATAGAACCTTCAAGATCAATTTAAGTTCAATTGCAGGCCTTCAACCCAAGCTTATTTATGTGGTTTTGGGTTATCATAGGTCTCCTTCATGAATCCAAGTTCAAAGGAATTCCATTGACTATGTTTTTGTCATGACCCATGCCTAGGGCCTATGACACGATGAATGGAGAAATTGAAGGGACTGCAAACAAGCCTCTTGACATATCATTCACACATCCTTGGTCGTGGAATCAAATAAACATCAAAAAATGGTATAATTAAAAAGGAAGAGGGACTAAGGGAAGTCATTGTTAATCATAAAAGCATAAAAGAGTCAAGCTCAGAGCATAAATATATCATAGTATTCAACAACACCTCTAACTTAGAATGGAGCGAGGGCCAAGACACTTCCTGGGCTCACGCTCATAATAATAAGTATTTAATATAAGAAGGAGTGTCAACATAATATGGAATAAATAGGTATTTTCCTCAGAATTGAGGACTCACCAAAGCTTTCTCCGAGAACCGAACTAGCCACGTGGAGAAGGATGATCAATAAGAGCTCTGATTCTTACATGGTGATATCATTTAGGCATAGAGTATGCATTAGTACATTTGAATGTACTAAGTATGTGGGATTCAATGCAACAAAGACATAAGCCAATATATTGAAAATGTATAATCATAGGCAATAGATATATAATCTCAACATGGGATGCATGATTAATGCTTATAATAAGGCATGCTTGTAAAACATTCAACTTGCATAACACATAATACATGTGTGGGAAGAGACCTTGAATGCCATAGACTAAGAGAGATACTACTTAGAATCCAAGGGATATCACCCCCTTGGCAAGGTGACTAAGGCATGTCACCCCTCAACAAGGTGATCGAGGCATGTCACCCACTCGACATGGTGTGGTCTACTCTCCATTGTAAATCATATAATGAATAATCTGAGGTATGTCACCCCCTCATCATGGTGTGGTATAACTTGGTGGATCCACTAGTATAGCAAGGGTAATAATCACATTCCTATTATGGCACATAGTTTAGAGACTAAAGACTTTATATAAGGACCCCTTGAGTTGAACCCATCTTAAGCCTCAACCAGTCTAAGTCAAATCCCACGAAATACTTGAAATAATCATACTTTCATCATAACATGAATAGGTTGTAAGAACATGACTTGAGTAGCTTCTAAACATGTTTGAACTCTATTACTGAGCCTAACTTGAATATGAGAATAGATCATAATCATGCATGAACCCTTGCTTTAACATGAATGGCTCATAAGAGGTAAAAATCTTGAAATAGGGTTAAACTTGATACTTGCAATATCATAGATACTTCTCATGAATTCAATACATGCTTGAATCCCTCAATCATGATATAGTCACTTGACTTGTAAATCATATAATAGATCATCAATAACTTGAGAATTCTTGTCATGTCATTTTATCAAACAAATGTTGAATTCATGATACTTGTTCAAAACCATACAATTCAAGAGTGAAATGAGATGAATAAACTCAATGCAATTCAACCCACCAAGATGTAGTAAAACCCTCATATAGGGTACCTTGAAATCCATCACAAAAGCGCATGATAATTCATAGTATCATGGTTCAAAACATGCATAGTCTCAGTAGACATAATCAATTCATGGAATAAGCTTGAATTAGACATTCATGCATAATTAATCAATAATTGATAAAACCCCAACATAATATACTCATAATTCATAATAAGAGATAGCCATAGTAATACAATTTCAAATCATGCAATTTTCATAAAGAGAGAAGGTTAGGCTCCATGGGTGAAAGGACCTATGGATGAAGACCCACATACTTTAAACTTTGAACTCCTTGAGGTGAACATGAAGTAGACTTAGAGCTTGAAATGAGTGCTTAAGTCCCAAAATTGAGCTTGAAATGCTTAGATTTGAATAAGAGAATAGATAGAGTCTTAAAGATATTTTAGCGAGGGCTTTGTAAGTTATATAGTTGAAAAATGGCTAAGTGTGGGTGTTTTCATGTTTAAGTGGGCATGAGCTATGACCCTGATTCCCTTGGGAGAATTAAGAAAATCAAGAAAAATAATGCACTGGTCCACGCCCCTGGCATGATGCGGACTAGACGCGGACCACAAACTACACTAGTCCGCGCCCCTGGCGCATCACGACCAGGGCGTGGAAAGCCACTGGAATTCAAAAATTAGTGAAAATTATATTCACTATGGGTCCTTTAAAATCTGGGTTATACCTATCTCGTACTTAATTTTGCCCCCTTATCGAGAATATAAAGTCGGATTTTCAAAATCACGCACAGATTTTGAGATATATATGAAAATTACGTTTATGGGGCATTCCGAAGCACATGAGCGGCATTTCAGTTTTTCATATGAATTAGTAGAAGGGTCCACTTTAAGTGGTCTTATCTCCTAGCACAAAAAGATCTGGGTGGCCTGCAACCTATCAAATTGAAGCTCTTTGAATAAGATTTCCAACACATCTAGTTTCACCTAATTCTGAGTTTGGATCAAGAGGTTATGCCCATTATCGTAAAACCCTTCTGAGCTGTGTTTCCTCTATTTTTGCTATGGCAATCCACACAAACACCCATGTGGGTCTTGAGGCTTCTCACGAGCTGTGGGGTAGCGATCTCATGAAGCCCACTTCCAAAAATGATATTCTAAGTATGGAATCACTGTCTTGGAGCTTGGCCTCTTCATACAACACTTGTATGACCTGTGAAGCTTCACGCGATCCATGAGGCCTTCATTTGAAACACCATTTTCTTGAAGAAATTTTGCTAAAATTTTATAAATGTTGTCTCACAGGCACCAATACAGTTCATCTGACTTCACACGACTCGTGTGTCTCCTTGATAGGACACCTAGACACTTTTCAAGGCTCATTTCATTAATGATCATTTTGTTATTTTGGTTCATTGTAAAACTCTTTTAGGGCCTTAATACCTATCCTAAGTCTCCAAATCAGATTATACACTCTCATTCACTCTCATTCTTCATTCAAACTCTGAAATTGAAATTCGAAAACTCTCTCTACAAGTCTTATGATTGAAGATTCAATTTGGGGATTCAAGGAGCGCTTTCTTCTCAATCAATTTCTTCTTAATTCTCCTAACTATCCAACATATGTGAGATTGATATATGGCCCCTTTCAACCTTGAAGACCTCAAACTCTTTTACTCTTTGATTTTATGAAATTGAGCTTACTTTAAATTTGAGTATTTTAAATTAATTTTTATTTCAATCAATTGAGATATCGATTATGTTTAATTGTTATTTTTAAAGTTATTCAAACCTCTAATATGATGAATTGCATTGATGTCATGAAGATTTAAATATGTATGTCTCCTTTAAAGATTAATTTAAGCATGGGTAATCTAAATTGTGATTTAAATGTGAATTTACTTATGGATTTACTTGAATTGCATATTATATTGTTGTTTTAAGTTTCAATCTCTATTTACCTATCCTCTCATCATTTATGTCATATGCATGTGTGAACATTATTTCTCATAAAGTTTATGATGTGGCTTAAGCCCCAATTATGTTTCAAGCAAAGTATTGGTATGACAAAAATGTGATCACATAATGTCTATGATATGGCTCTTTGAGTAATAATGGGTGTTTTACACCAAATGTATAAGTATGAAGGAGCTATTCCTATGCATGCAAGTATGACATGAAGTATGATATGACTTGTTACCCCAAGTATGCATGATTATGAAGTATATTTGAATTTTAAGGCTAAGTATGCATTATTTTGATTCGATAAGACTTATGTCTCTTTTACAAGCATGTATTTAGTATATGTATTCCCGTAGGATGATGACTTACCGCTGAATGAGGTTGTAGGTAGGTAGGGATATCGCCAAGGGTCCTTATTCTTTTCCCAAAACTATATGCCTAACATAGGTTCATGTTTATGCCCCTTTAAGGGATGATGAGTGTTAATGGATCTACCTCTGGCAAGTAGGTACCTCTTTATCTGTTGTGGGAAAGACGACGGAGTTCCAAGTTATAACTCACTTGGTCTTATGTCGTTTGAGGGCCCATCCCCATTATGTATAAAATATTTTAACATTCATGCATCATGTATTTCATGGCACATTATATTATTATTCTTGCTTATATACATCTTTCGATATATATGACCTTGTAATCTAACACTGAATGCAGGTTTAGTGAATTCACATGCATTGTATGCCCACATACATAGTACATTCAAACATACTAACACATACTTTTGCCTACATGGTAGCCATGCAGGGATCAGAGACTATATTTATGCACATTTTGACAGCTAGTTTGGATTTGTGAAAGTTATTGTGGTGAGTCCTATCATCCAAGGACAAGCCACCATCCATCTACTTATTATGTTGCTTCCGCTTATGTTTTATTAACTTTGAGGGTGAGCTTGGGACATGTCTTAGCCACCATTATATTCTATGACTTAGACCCATTATTGGACAACATGTAGACTCTTGCGTGGATTCGTGTTATGACATACTACTTGCTTATTGAGATTATGTTTATGGATATCTATTGAGTGTTTCTATTATGATGTTACATTTGTGTTGAGATATGGAAATGTGGAAAGTCCTAAGTCTCATTCTATCCCCATAGCGTGAGTCATACTTAATCACCCCTTAGTTATTATGTGTTACATGTTATGTGAATCCATGCAAATCCCTACCATTATGATATCCCCATAGCGTGAGTCATACCTTTCCATCCCTTAGAATTATGTGGTTATTACTTTATCATTCATTCATGAATCGATAATGTGAATGTGGATACTATGAGGCTTGTTTGGGGACTCTCGAGTTTTCATTTGCCATGTCACTACTTGATCCTATGTCTGGGTTGTGACAAGTTTGGCATAAGAGCACCAGGATTATAAATGGTCCTCGGAGTCCAACATGCTACATTGAGTAGAGTCCTATTCATGGGTGTAAAGTGCACCATACCAATGAGTGGGAGACTATGATGGCGTTCTAAGAATGGTCTCACTTCTTCATGTCTTATGTCATTCTTGGACTATGTATTAGGGCTTCCCTAAACCTAATGATATCCTTTCTACCTTACAGAAGAGCCTCCACGAAGAGCTCCTCTACCAGGACAGGCCCTAGTTAATGAGGACCAAGTCCCTCGAGATCCTATGAGAGAGCCACTTATTCATGGTGAATTCCATAATAATATTGCCATACTTTCCCAAGTGGTGACCACCTTGGCTAGGTAGCTCCCACTCTGCCTGCTAGAGTGAGATTTCACCCAGATGAGTCCTCTGGAGTTTTATAGATCCAAAGCTGATGAGGATACTTAGGACTTCATTGATGAAATCTCTAAGGTATTGAATATTATTGGGGTGACATCAAAGGAGAAAGCTGAGTTAGCTGCTTATTAGTTGAAAGATGTGGCTGAGTGGTACACATAATGGTTGATGGAGAGGGTCTATGGTGATGGGGTTAGTTGGGAGGAGTTCAAATTTGCCTTTCTGGATAATTTATTTCTCCTTGAGCTTAGGGAAGCTAAAATGAATGAATCTATCAACCTCAAGGAAGGTGAATATGTGTGAGGGAATATGCCCTCAAGTTCACAAAGCTCTCCAAGTATGCTCCTACGATAGTGGCTGACCCCTATGCAAGAATGCACAAGTTTAATTTTGGGATCACTGATTTGGTTATGAAAGAATGTTGTATGGCTATGCTTATTTAGGATATAGACATATCCAGACTCATGACTTATGCTGAACCAACTGAAGGGGAAAATCTCAAGAAGAAGAGGGTGAATGATTCTAAGAGGGCCAGTTATGATGGTGGGTCCTCCAACTTTAAGGGTGGTGGTGGTTATGGTCGCTTCAAACAAGGCCTAGGTTCTAATGCAAGGTTTGCCAATGCTAGGTGTCCCCTCCCAAGGACCTGGTTGAAGGTTGACGATTGCCTCCTTGATGTGACAAATATGGAAAGACTCACCCCAAGAAGTGCTTGTAGGGTTCGAGTGCTTGCTTTAGGTGTGGTGAGATGAGCCACAATATTGATTATCGCCCAAAGGAACCAACGAAAGGGTAGATGGCTCAAGGTGATCAAGTCCAACCAAGAGTTCCTCGGTGGTGACCCCAGACACAACAACGTTTATGCTTTGCATGTTCGATAGGAAGAAGAGAAAGCTCCAGATGTTGTGACTGGTATGTTGAAAGTCTTTGATATTAATGCTTATGCTTTGCTTGATCCAGGTGGAAATGTATCTCTTGTGACTCCTCTTTTGGCTATTAAGTTTGGTTTGAGCCCTGAAATCTTAAGGGAGCCCTTTTCAGTCTATACTCCCATGGGTGAATCTTTTGTTGCCCAAAGACTCTATTAGGGTTGTCCTATCTCTGTCTTGCATAAAGTTCTTCTGTGTTATCTTGTGGAACTTGAGATGTTTGATTTTGAAAATATTTTCGAGATGGATTAGTTTCATGCATCATGTGCCTCTATAGATTGTAGAACCCGGAAGGTCAAATTCCAATTTTCGAATGAGCCTGTTCTTGAGTGGAAGGAGTGATTCTGCTATTAAGGGTTGGTTTATCTCTTATATCAAAGCTTAGAAGATGATTTCTAAAGGGTGTATCTATCGTATTATGAGGGTTAGAGATGTGGAGTCTGAGCCACCAACTCTTGAATCAATTCCGATAGTTAATGAGTTCTTGGATGTGTTTCTTTGCCTGATCTTCCACCCAAAAGAGAAGTAGACTTTGGCATAGATCTCCTCCTAGATACTCAACCTATCTTTATTCCTCCTTATCATATGGCACTGGCTGAATTGAAAGAGTTGAAAGATCAAGTGAAGAACTTGTTGGAGAAAGGATTCATTAGACCAAGTATAACGCCATAGGGTGCTGCAATATTATTTGTAAGAAAGAAAGATGGGTCTATTTTGATATGGATTGATTATAGGATACTAAATAAGGTAAGCATCAAGGAAAAAAATACCCAATTGGCAAGGATCAATGACTTGTTTGATCAACTTTAAGAGGCTACCTATTTCTCGAAGATTGACCTCCGTTTAGGTTATCATCAACTGAAGGTTAGGGAGTGTGACATTCCCAAGACACCTTTCCAAACTAGATATAAGAAGTTTGAATTTGTGGTGATGTCATTTAGTTTGACTAATTCTTCGGTGGTGTTTATGAATTGGGCGTTCAAGTCCTTTCTTAATTGTTTTGTAAATATCTTTATTGATGATATCCTTAAATAGTGAGAGGGAGCATATGGATCATTTAAGGTTAGTTCTTCAAACTTTGAGGGAGAAGCGATTGTATACTAAATTTAGCAAATGTGAGTTCTGGTTGGGTGAAGTAGTTTCTGTTGATCATGTGGTATCCGATGATGGTATTAAGGTTGACCCGAAGAAGACCGAGGCAGTGAAGAATTGGCCTAGACCATTGACTCCTTCAGATATTCAAAGTTTTCTTAGGTTAGCTGGTTATTATAGGAGATTTTTTGAAGGTTTCTCATCCATTGCATCTCCATTGACTATGTTGACTCAAAATAAGGCCAAGTTTTTATGGTTGGATAAATGTGAGAAGAATTTTTAGACTTTGAAGGATCGGCTTACATTGGCTCCTATTTTGACTCTACCAGATGGATTATTTATGGTGTATTATGATGCTTCTTGGATTGGGTTGGGTTATGTTCTTATGCAACATGGTAAGGTGATAGTGTATGCATCAAGGCAATTGAAGGTGCATGAACGTATTTACCCAACTCAGGATCTCTAGCTAGCGGCTGTGGTGTTTGGGTTGAAGATTTGGAGACACTACTTATATAGGGTTCATGTGGATGTCTTCACCAATCACAAGAGTTTGCAATATGTCTTCACTCAAAGGGATCTTAACTTGAGGAAAACAAGGTGGTTGGAACTCCTTAAGGACTATGACATGAATGTTCAATATTATCCTAACAAGGCAAATGTTTTAGCCAATGATCCTAGTAGACTATCTATGTGTGGTTTATATTGCTAGAGGAAAGAAAGAATTAGTAAAATATGTTCACCGTTTGGCTAGGTTGAGTGTTAGATTGGCCGACGCTAATGAATTGGTAAAAGATGTTCACCATTTGGCTAGGTTGGGTGTTAGATTGGCTGACTCTAATGATGGTGGTATTCATGTTCAGAATAGGGCTGAATCTTCTATGGTTGTTGATGTCAAGGCTTAATAAGATTTAAACCAATCATTGTTTGAGTTGAAGAAGTTGGTTGCCGAAAAGGAGAGAGAGGGTTTCTCTCAAGGGGGAGATGGTATACTTTGGTATTAAGATCGGTTGTGTGTTTTGGATGTTGATGGACATAGGGAGGTGATCATGAGTGAAGACCATAACTCTTATTATTCCATACATCCAGGATCTACCAAAATATATCGAGATTTGAGGGAAGTGTATTAATTGCATGGTATGAATAAAGACATAGCCAAGTTTGTATCTGAGTGTCTTAATTGTCAACAAATGAAGGTAGAACATCAAAGGCCCAATGGTTTGACTCAAGATATTGAAATTCCCACTTGGAAGTGGGAAGATGTGAACATCAATTTTGTTGTTGGTTTGTCCCGGACCCAAAAACAATTGATTCAATTGGGTTATTGTTGATCAGATGACTAAATCAACTCATTTCCTACCAGTCAAGAATACCTTCAATGCCGAAGATTATGCAACATTGCATATCCAAGATTTGGTTAGGTTTCATGATGTGCCTAGGTCTATCATATTGGATTGTGGCACTCAATTCACTTCTCACTTTTGAAAATCATTTCAAATGGGACTTGGTACTAGGGTGAAGTTAAGTACCACTTTCCATTCCCAAACCGATAGGAAAGCCGAAAGGACAATTCAAACTTTGGAGGATATTTGAGAGCTTTTGTGTTGGAATTCAAGGGTAATTCGAATGATCATCTACCACTTATCGAGTTTGCTTACAACAATAGGTTTCATGTTAGCATTGGTACGACACTATTTGAAGCCTTGTATAGTAGGAGGTGTAGGTCTTCGGCGGAATGGTTTGAGTTAGGTGAAATGGCATTGATTGTCCTGGATTTAGTATTGGAGGCCAAGGAGAAGGTGAATTTGATTAGGGAGAGGTTGAAAATGGCTTAAAGTTGCCAAAAGTCTTATACGGATGTTAGGAAGAGGGACCTTGAGTTTCTTGTTGGTGATTGGGTGTATGTGAAGGTTTCACCCATGAAGGTTGTAATACGTTTTGGTAAGAAGGGAAAAGTAAATCCTCGGTATGTAGGTCTTTATGAGATTGCGGAGCGTATTGGAAATGTGGCCTATAGGTTGGTTTTGCCTTTGGATTTGAGTTCTATCCACCCGATTTTCCATGTGTCTATGTTGAGGAAATTGATTAGTGATCCTAGTTCAATTCTGCCTTTGTAAGGTTTTGAGGTTGAGGAAAACTTGTCTTATGAGGAAGTACTGTAGAGATTTTGGATAGACAACTGAAGCGACTTGCAACAAGGATGTGGCTTTGATTAAAGTGCTTTTGAGAAATCAATATGTAGAGAGTGCTACATAGGAGGCAGAGTCGGACACGATGAGGCGTTATCCCTACCTTTTCCAATCTACTCAAGCCTAAGGTACTAGGATCTTTCTATCCCAAATGTTCCTAATTATTTTACTCTTATGTTTCATGACATGACATGCATACATATGCACAAAAATGATTTAAAGGATATTTTGACTTGAGTTTTATGATTTTATGATTCTCAAGTGATGAATTATGCATTGTGTCTTTATGTTGAGATGTTTTATGTTTAAGTCAAGTCTTTCAAGCTAGTCTGTTTCTCATTCGAGGACGAATGATCCGAAGGGGGGGGGGGAGAATATAATGCCCTACATGTTATGAGCTCATAATGGAACCTTCAAGCTCAATCTTAGTTCACTTGCAGTCTTTCAATCAAAGCTTATTTATGTGGTATAGGGTCATCATGGGTCTCCTTCATCAAGCCAAGTTCAAAGGAATTTCATTGGCTAAGTTTTCCATATGAATCAGTAGAAGTGTCAACTTTAAATAGTCATATATCTTAGTAATAAATGAGGTAGGTGGCCTACGACCTATCCAATTGAATCACTTTGAATTAGCTTTCTAATGCATCTAGTTTCACCTAATTCTGAGTTCTGATCAAGATGTTATGCCCATTTTTGTAAAGCACTTCCATGCTATGTTCCCTCCATTTTTGTTAAGGCAGACCACACGGGCACTCATATGGGTCTTGTGGCTTCTCACGAACTGTGGGGGGGAGGGGTCTCATGAAGCCCTCTTCCCAAAATAATATTCTAAGTGTGGAATCACCATCTTGGAACTTGGCCTCTTCATACGAACACTTGTACGACCCATAAAGCTTCATACGATTCGTGAGGCCTTCAGTGGAAGAACCATTGGCTTGAAGAAATTTTGCTGAAATTTTCTAAGTATTGCCTCACGGGCAACTATATGGTCTGTGACATCACATGACTCATGAGGCCTTTAGTGGAACCTCCCTTACCATGAAGAAGTTTTGCTGATATTTTCTAAGCGTTGTCTCATGAGAACCTATACGGTCCGTGTGACTTCACACGACCTATGTGCCTCCTTAACAGGACCCCTAGACACTTTTCAAGGCTCATTTCATTAATAGTATTTTTGTAATTATGATTCATTGTAAAGGTCTTTTAGGGCCTTAATACCTATCATAAGCCCCCAAATCATATTATACACTCTCATTTTTCAATTCAAGCTTTCAAATTCAAATCCTAAAGCTCTCTACAAGTCTTGTTATTGAAGATTCAACTTGGGGATTCAAGGAGGTCTTTCTTCTCCATCAGTTTCTTCTTAGTTCTCATAACTATCTAAGGTATGTGGGATTGATTCATGGTTCCTTTCAACCATGAAGACCCCAAACTCTTTTACTATTTGATTTTATGAAATCGAGCTTACTTTAAATGAGGGTCTTTTAAATTATTGTTCATTTGATTCATTTTAGATATGAGCTATGTTTAATTGTTGTTTTCAAAGTAATTTTAAACCCTAAAGATGAATAGCGTTGGTGTTATGAAGATTTGAATATGCATGTCCACCTTAACAATTGATTTAAGCATAGGTAATCTAAATTTGTGATTTGAATATCAATTTACTTATGGATTTACTTGAATTTCATATTGTATTGTTTATTTAACTTTGAATCTCTATTGCCTATGCTATCCTCCCATTATTTGTGGCATATGCATATATGAACATTGTTTTTCTTGAAGTTTATGATGTGGTCTAAGTCCTAATTACGATGATGTCTGTGTTTTCAAGCAAAGTGTGGGTATGATAAGAATGTGATCACATAATATCTATGATATGGCTCTTTGAGCAATGATAGGCATTTTACACCAATTGTATAAGTATGAAGGAGCTATTCCTATGCTTGCAAGTATGACATCAAGTATGTTTGGCTTTTTAGATCAAGTATGCATGATTATGAAGTATTTTTGGCTTTTAAGCCTAAGTATGCATTGTTGTGATTTGATAAAACTTATGCCTCTTTTAGAAGCATGTATTTAGTATATGTATTCATGTGGGATGATGACTTAGCACCGAATTATGTTGGAGGCAGGGAGGACTATCCCTAAGGGTCCTTACGCCTTTCTCATAACTATATGCCTAACACAGATTCATGTTTATGCCCTTTTAAGGGATGATGAATGTTAATGGATCTACCTTTGGCAAGTAGGTCACCTCTTTATACGGTGTGGGGAAGATGACGAAGTTCCAAGTTATAGCTCACTTGCGCTTATGTTAGTTGAGGTCCTATCCATGTTTTTTTACAACTTTTTTGACATTCATGCATCATGTATTTCATAGCATATTGACATATTTTTCTTTTTACTTATATATGTTTTTCTATATATGTTCCTTTGTCATCTAACATTAAATGCAAGTTTAATGAGTTCACTTACATTGCATGACTGCATACTTAGTACATTCAAAAATACTAACACACACTTTTGCCTATATAATCTAACCATGTAGGGACCAGTGGCTATATTCATTCACTTTGGGCTAGTTTGGATTAGTGAAAGTTGTTTTGGTGAGTCCTATCATTCAAGGACAAGCCACCATCCATCTATCTATTATGTTGCTTCTGTATATGTTTTATTTAGTTTGAGGGTTAGTCTGGGATATATCTTGGTCCCCATCCTATTCTACAACTTAAAGGCATTAGTGGATAACATATAGACTCTTGCATGGATTCATGTTATGATATGCTACTTGTTTGTGGAGATTATGTTATGACTATCGATTGAATGTTGCTATTTTGATATTACATCTGTATTGAGATATGGAAATGTGGAAAGTCCTAAGTCCTATTCTATCCCTATAGCATGAGTCACACTTAGTTTCTACTTAGTTATTATGTGTTACGTGCTATGTGTATCTATGCAAATTCCTACCCTTATGGTATCCCCATAGCGTGAGCCATACTTTCCTGTCCCTTAGAACTATGTGTTTATTACTTTATTATGTATTTCAAACCGATGATGTGAATGTGGATACTATGAGGCTTGTTTGGGAACTCTGGAGTTTCTATTCGCCATGTCTTTACTCGATCCTAGGTCTGGGTCATGACAGATGGTACAGGTGACGCTAAAGGTAGAGGCTGTTAGGGCCACTTCTATGTAGCTCCAGCTCGGTTAGAAGTTGAGGCTTCAGATGAGGCTATTACAGATACTATTACTTTGTGCCAGTAACTGGCTTCAACATTGTTTGATCCTGTTTCTACATTTTTACAGGAATATTTATTTTCCTCTTATTTGGGTGTGAGTCCCAAGCCTATTTCATCCCGAATTCATGTATTGACTCCCATGGGAGACTTATTAGTGGTGGATCAAATATGCCCATCAGGAATGGTTGCTCCTCAGGGTTTTGAAACTTGGGCAGATTTGATATTCTAGATATGCTTTATTTTGATGTTATATTTAGTATGGAATTTCTAGATCCGCATCACACCTTGTTAGATTATTACAATAAGAGTATTGCCTTGGCTATACCTGGTATGTCCCTAATGGTTTGGCAAGGGTTAGTTAGTCATGCACCGACTTGTATTATGTCATACATTTAGGCTTAGAGGCTGATATCTACTTGTTGTTTGGCATATTTGGCTCATGTTTGTTATGTGATAGTTGAGGCTTCTTGAAGCACCCCACATGTACTTTGGAATGCCAAAAATCATAATTTCCATATATCTCAAAATCCGTGCATGATTTCAAAAATTTGACTTCATATTCTAAATCAAGGGGCAAAATTGAGTTGGGAATGGGTACAACTCGGATTTTAGAGGACCCATAGCAAAAAATAATTTTTGCTAATTTTTGATTTTTAGTGGCTATATGTGATCTTATCGTGATGCGCCAGGGGCACGGAGCAGTGTCTTTTGGTCAGGTGCGATAGGTACGCATCGCTCTAGGGACACAGACTAGTGTATTATTTTCCTTGGTTTTTCTGTTTTGGCCAAGGGTATTGGAGTCATAACCCATGCCTACTTAAACGTGAAATGACCCATACTCAGCCATTTTTCAACTTTATAACTCATAAACCCTCTCTCAAACCTCTCTAAGTTTCTATCAATTCTCTCATTCAATTCTAAGGAATTTAAGCTCAACTTTGGGACTCAAAGATTCATTTCAAGCTCTAAAACCACTTCAAGTTCATTGCAAGGAATTCAAGGTTTAAGGTATGTGGGTCTTCATCCATGGTTCCTTTCACCCATGGAGCCCAACCTTCCCTTTTATAAAAATTGCATGGTTTAAAGTTGTATTACCTATGGGTACCTTTTATTATGAAATATAAACATAAATCATGTTGGGGTTTTGACAAGTATTGATTGATTATGCATGAATGTCCATTTTAAGCATGTTCCATGAATTATTTGTGTCTATTGAGTGAAACAACCCCAAAAAGTGCCCGAAAATATGCATCGGAATGCCCATAATTTTAAATTTCATATATCTCAAAATCTATTTGTTATTTCAAAAATTCGATTTCATATTCGTATTCAGGGGGACAAAGTTAGGTGAAAAAAGGGGTCTAACACCAATTTAAAAGTGAAAGATTAGCAATTATGAAAATCCAAGAATGCAATTTCCAGTGGAAAATCTGGGTCGCTTCAGCAATGCATCATAGTACTAAGTGGACTATTTTTTTAGTTAAGTCCTAGACTTCTAAGTCTTGGGCCTAAGTGCTCCCAAACGTGTTTTTACACATACTTAGCTAAATTCCACCCTCATATTAGCCAAAACAATCCCAATACTTGCTCAAACACTTAGTTATATTTTGACTCCCAAAATTCAAGTCCCAAACCTTCATCCCAAGCTAAGGTTTTTCTTCAAGGTCCAAGTCTCCATCTCCAATTTTCACCAAGTTCATCTCTAAGATAAGGTATGTGGGTTTTAGCCATTGGGTCCTTCCGCCCATGCTGCCCTAACCTCCTTTTACTTAAATTGCATGATTTAAAGTTGATTTACAAATGGGTATTTCTTATTATGAAATTCACTGCATGCTATGTTAAAGCTATTAGAAATTGTGACTGTTTTGCTCTGTTTTGAGCTATAAATCTCCACTCTATTGTAAGATTTAAGGAGGGGTTTTGATGTATGTTGCTTGAGGGTATTGCAAGGTGATGATTGATGGTTTTACAATGGATTTTCTTGCATGATTTCATCTCTATATTTTATGGTTTTCTACTAACATTACACACCCTCTAAATGTTTTGATAAAATGTT
The DNA here is from genome assembly GCA_025774065.1 of Solanum ossicruentum. Taxonomy (NCBI): domain Eukaryota; kingdom Viridiplantae; phylum Streptophyta; class Magnoliopsida; order Solanales; family Solanaceae; genus Solanum; species Solanum ossicruentum. Next base: position 11,362 of record JAOTQR010093210.1, on the reverse strand, counting down.
CGGATGTGGTTTCTTAAGGAGTTGAGAGTCCAAAGCATGAGATATGATATGATTGACTATATGATGATGAAATGAGTTTATGTATATGATATACTTTATATAAAGTGTTGCATTAGACCATACCTAATTGGGGGGGGGGATAAGAGCTCGGGTAACTGAGGTGGGGATTTGTACTTATCAACTATGTGAGGGGTTTGTACTTCACCACCGTGGTGATAAAGTGTGATTATCATCAATCATGTGAGGGGTTTGTACCACACAATCACCAAGGGGTTTGTACCTTGAAAGATAGTTTGGTATCTTCTACACACATGATCCCTATATGAGCATGATTTACTTAAGCATTGATCATACATTCCATATTGTTATATTATGCCTATTGCTCAATATTATGCTTTTTGATTAAGATGCCAATCTATTATTGCATTGTATCCTAAATAATTATTATATTCAAATGTACTAACGCATACTCTTGCCTACATGATATCACCATGTAGGAACCGGAGCCCAAGTTGATCATCCTCCTCTACGTGGCTAGTTCGATACTACTCAAGCTAGTTGCCGAGTCCTCCACTTCGGGGACCTTAGTCTATGTTGTTGTTATTATGTATTTATACTTTCTTCTTTATTGTCTATTTTTGACTATGAGGGTGCAGTTGCTTTGTCTTGGCCCCCACTCTTATCTATGTATTAGAGGTGTTTGTTGGACATGTTATGTATCTATGATATGAATTTGACTCTTGTCTCTTGATTTTGATGTTATGCCAGCTTTTCCATTAGTCCCATTGCCCCTATTCTTACTCTCTTATGTTTTTATATGTTTCCGCAACCAATGATGTATAGTGAAAAGTTAAGAGGCTTGTTTGGGGTTCCTTCGGGTTCCCCATTCGCCATGTCATGTCTAAGCCCTAGGTTGTAGTCGTGACAAACTTTGTATCAGAGCACTAGGTTGATAGATGCTTGGAGTCCACTCACCACATCGATTAGAGTCCTATTCATGGTTGTGAAGCGCACCATGACTATGAGTAGGAGGCTATGAGACGTTTTAGAAAATGTTTCCTTTCTTCATATTCTACGTCATGCTATAGAGTTGTAGTGAGTTTTTCCCCCTAATGATTGTTCTTTGCTATGCTAGATCATGCCAAGCACTAGAGGAAGATGGCCCAAACTCCCAAGGAGCAACCTAACAATGGTGAGCTCCGAGATACTCTCACTATGCTTGCCCAAGTTGTGCCTAACCAAGTCAATCAAGGGGCCCAAGCCCCTCATGGTACTACCCCGTGAGCTATGGTAAGGGACTTCATGAGGTTGAATCCTCCGGTGTCCTATGGGTCATAGATGGATTAAGATCTACAGGAGTTCATTGATGAGGTCTACAAGATTTTGAATCATAGGTGTTGGGCTGAATGAAAAGGAGAAGTTGGCGGTGTAACAACTCAAAAGGGTAGCTCAAATATGGTATGATCAATGGAAGGGTGAAAAAGGAATTGTTAATGTGGTGCTGTGGGAGGAGTTCAAATTAGCTTTCCTTGACCGGTTTTTCCCTCTTGAGCTTAGGGAAGAAAAGTTGGTAGAGTTTATGAACTTGAAACAAGATGCTTTGAGTGTGAGGGAGTATTCCCTCAAGTTTAGTCAACTTTCAAAGTATGCTCCTCATTTGGTGGCCGATCCTAGATCTAGGATGCATTAGGTCATGATGGGGGTTTCCAACTTAGTAAGTGAAGAATGCCGGTCCGCCATGCTAATTAGTGACGTGGACTTTTCTTGGTTGATGACCTATACCGCGAAAATGGAGAAGGAGAAATTGAGGAAGAGAATGGGGCATGAGGCTAAGAGGGTCCGATTTGAGGGTAAATTCCAAAAGGGTGCTAAATTTCGTCTAGTCCAAGGGCCTTCTCATTCTACTAATAGGGGGTTTGCCAATCCTAGGCCTCAAGGTGTTGGTGGGGTGGCTCCTATTGAAGTGTTCCCTAAATATGGAAGAAGCCATGTAGGCCCATTGTAACACCCCATACTTGCCTAGGATTACCCCCATAGTCATAATTCCCTTATATCTCAAATCGGAGGTATTTAAACACCCCTCCATGTAGCTCGAAAAGACCCTATGATGTATTTTCTTTCAATATCTCAAAATCTGTGTAGAATTTCACAAATCCGGCTGCATACTCTTGTTCAGAGGGCAAAATTGCATGGGAAAATGAGTACCTACAAGGTATACTTTGTACATGCTAAGAAAAATTATTTTTGGTGAAACTTTGCAAAAAACAGCAGTTGTCCGCTACGGGTCCATAATGCAGACCTAATGCGGACCAATTCAAAAAGTTCTGAAGTTTGCTATTTTTCACTCCAAGGCAATTGGGTAATAATCCTATACCTATATACACGAAAAAACCTCATTGTCTAGCCATTTTATGCCCCAAAAACCAACCAAAAACCTCTCAAAATCATCTCTAATCTTCATCAAATTCTCCATCTATTCTTAAGGTTTCCAAGAAGTCTTGTTGGCATTAAAGGAAACCAAGTTAAGCCCCGAGTGCTCCTCAAGATTCAAGAGTCCCAAAACTCATCCGAATAAGGGCTTCATTCAAGCTTCAATCCTCCATTTCAAATCTTCTTCAAGAAACTCTCCAAAGTCAAGGTATGTTAGTTTTAGCCATTGCGTTCTTCCACTAATGGTGCCCTAATCTCCTTTTTTCTCAATTTGTAAGATTTAAAGTTGATTTTACAAATGGGTTTACTAGTATGAGCATGTCTATGAACTATGTTAAAGTTATGTAGAGTTGTGATTGTTTTGCTATGTTTTGAGTTATAAATCTTGGATCTAATATAAGATTTGAGGAGGGGTTTTAATTTATATAGCTTGAGGGTGTTGCAAGGTGTTGATTGATGGTTTTACAATGGATTTTCTTGCATAATTTCATCTCTAAATTGCATGGTCTTTTACCCCCATTACACATCCCGAAGTGTTTGATAAAATGTTTGCCTCGGGTTTCTTGTGGAAATGAAGGTCCAAAGCATGAGACATGATATGATTGATGTTATGATGATGAAATGAGCTTATATTCATGATGAATTATTTATAAAGTATAGCATTAGACCATTCCCAATCTGGGGGGTCTAAAAACCTGGATAACCGAGGGAAGGGTTAGTATTTCTCCACCTAGTGATGGGGCGGCATCATCAGTTACCAAGATGGTGTTAGTACTCATCAATAAAGGGAAGGGTTAGTACTTCTCCACTTAGGTGATGGGGAGACATTATCACCAACCGAGGGAAGGGTTAGTACTTCTCCACCTAGGTGATGGGGTGGCACTATCACCAACCGAGTGAAGGATTAGTACTTATCCACCTAGATGATGGAGAAAAATTATCACCAACAAGGGAAGGGATAGTACTTTTCATCCTAGGTGATGGGGTGGCATTATCACCAATCGAGTGAAAGACTAGTACTTCACCACCTAAGTGATGGGGCGACATCATCACTAACCTCAAGGGGTTTATACCTTGGAAATATAGTTTGGTCTATTCTTCACATATGATATCTTATGTTAGCATGAGTTATCTAAGCATGTTTTACTTATGCATTTAACAAACATGCCATTTTTCTATACTATGCATATTGTCTATTGTATGCGTTTTGATTATGAAGCCTATTTATTGTTGCATTTCATCCCACATACTTAGTACATTCAAACATACTCACACATACTCTATGCCTACATGATGTTATCATGTAGGAATCAGAGCTCCTATTGATTCTTTTTGTGACTAGACGGATTGTTCAAGTTAGCCGTTGGTGACTCCTCCATTTGGGGACGATAACTATTCTCTTATACTATGTTCTAAGATTATCTTTATTTTATGTATCTATTAACTATGAGGGTGAGCCCAGTTGCTTGTCTTGGCCCCCACTCTTATTTATGTATTAGAGGTGTTGTTGGACATGTTGTGTATTATGCTTGAGCTTTGACTCACTTATGATATTCAAGCTATTTAAGTATAAATCTCTCTTTCTCCCTTAGTCCCAATTCCCCTTGTTTATATTTCTTACATTGTTTTACATTGCTTCCGCGAACAAGGATGTGTAATGATATGCTATGAGGCTTGTTTGAGGTCCCTTCAGATTCCCCATTCACTGGTCACGTCTAGGCCTTAGGCTTGGGTCGTGACACCCATGTTTGAAGGTTTCTAATGTATGCTATGAATATGGGGAGCTTGGTCACAAGAAGATAGATTGTTCAAGAAACCATGGAAAGGGTCAGGGCGTAAATGCGATCCCATTGGGTAGAGGTGGTCCTCATGATGGTTCCCCAAGGCACAACTAGTTTTATGCACTACATAGGAGGCAAGGGTTTGGCGAGGTTCCCAATGTTGTTATAGTATGTTGAAAATCTTTGAATTTGATGTATATGCTTTGATAGATCCGGGTGTCACTCTTTCCTTTGTTACCCCTTTTGTTGCTAAATAGTTCCATGTTGACCCCGAGTTGTTGCATGAGTCATATGAAGTGTCTAATTCTATTGGTTCCTCTATTGTTGCTAGGAAAGCTTATAGAAGCTTCCCTATTTGCATTTTGCATAAGTTGTCGCCTTGTGATCTTGTTGAATTAGAAATGGTAGATTTTGATGTCATACATGGGATGGATTGGTTGCATGACTACTATGCTTCTATTGATGGTAGAACCCATAGGGTCAAGTTTCAATTTCCTAATAAACCCATCCTTGAGGGGGCAAGTCAAGATATGATTGTTAAGGGTATATCCATTTCATGCATTAAAGCCCATAAATTGATTTCTAGGGGGTGTTTATATCATCTTATGAGGGTTAAAGATGTGGAGTCCAAAGTCTCTTCCATTGAGTCAGTTTTGGTTGTAAACGAGTTTCTTAATGTCTTCCCAAATGACCTTCTTGGTGTCCCCCCTGAAAAGGAGATCGAATTTTGCATAGATCTCCTTCCGATACTCAACCTATCTCCATTCCTCTTTACCGTATGGCCTCGATGGAGTTGAAGGAGTTAAAGGAACAATTGAAAGATTTGTTGGAAAAGGGATTTATTAGGCCTAGCCAATCACTTGGGGTGCCTTGGTGTTATTTATAAGGAAGACGGATGTGTCACTTAGAATTTGCATTGACTACTGGTAACTCAATAGGGTCACCATCAAGAATAGGTATTCTCTTCAAAGGATTGATGATTTGTTTGACCAATTGCAAGGGGCTAGCTTCTTCTCTAAGATTAATCTTTGTTCTGAGTATCATCAAGTATGTGTGAGGGAGTATGACATTCCCAAGATGACCTTTTGGACTAGATATGGGCATTAAGAGCTTGTTGTGATGTCGTTTGGTTGGAGAATGCACCGACCATCTTCATGGACCTAATAAATAGGGTCTTCAAACCTTACCTTGATTCTTTTGTTGTGGTCCTCGTTGATGATATTTTGGTCTATTCATATAGTAGGGAGGAGCTTATGGGGCATTTGAGGGTTGTGTTGCAAAGATTGAGGGAGGAGAATTGTATGCCAAATATGATAAGTGTGAATTTTGGTTGAAGGAGGTTGTATTTTTAGGTCATGTGGTGTCAGGGGATGGTATAAAAGTGGATCCTAAGAAAACTAATGTGATTAGAAATTGGCCTAGACCATTGAACCCATTGAATATTAGGAGCTTCTTGGCCCTAGCGGATTATTATAGAAGGTTTGTGAATGGGTTCTCCTCCATTACTCCCCTATGACAAAATTGACACAAAAGAAGGTTAAATTTGTGTGGATCGATGAATATGAGAGGAGCTTCCAAACATTAAAACACAAGCTTGTGTCTGCTCCTATATTGTCATTATCAAATGGGCTTGACGGATTTGTGGTATATTGTGATGCTTCCCGGGTTGGTTTGGGTTGTGTGTTGATGCAAGATGGTAAGGTCATAGCTTATGCTTCTAGATAACTCAAGATACATGAAAGGAACTACCCTACCCATGATCTAGAGTTTTCCACCGTTGTATTTGCATTAAAGATTTGGCGTCACTACTTGTATGAGGTGCATGTGGATGTGTTCACCAATAATAAGAGCCTCCAATATGTCTTCACTCAAAAGGATCTCAACTTAAGGTAAAGGAGATGGTTAGAACTTCTTAACGACTATGATATGAGTGTGCACTATCATCCGGGTAAGGCTAATATGGTGGCGGATGCCTTGAAGAGGGTGTCTATAGGTAGCTTAACCCATGTTGATGGTGTTAGGGAGATGGCTATGGAGGTGGACCAATTGGCTAGATTGGGGGTTAGGTTGGAGGAGGTTGGTGATGATGGTGTGGTTGTTGTTTATGGGTCTAAGTCTTTATTTGTTGATGAGGTGATAGCAAAACAAGATCTTGACTCCTCCTTGCTTGAATTAAAGGCTTTGGTGAAAGAGGAAAAAGTAGAGGTTTTCTCCCAAGGGATAGATGGGGCCCTTAGGTACCATGGTTGGTTGTGTGTGCCTTGTATTGATGGTTTGAGGGACAAAATTCTTGATGAGACCCATAATTCTTCTTATTCTATCCACCTCGGTTCCACCAAAATATATAGGGACTTGAGAGATGTGTATTGGTGGGGGGGGGGCATGAAGAGGGACATTGTCAAATTCGTTTCCAATTGCCATAATTGTCAACAAGTCAAAGACGAACATCAAAGGCCGGGTGGCCTAACCCAAGACATAGAGATTCCTACTTGGAAGTGGGAAGGGATTAGTATGGATTTTATGGTTAGGTTGCCTAAGACTAGGAAGGGTTTTGATTCCATATGGGTGGTGGTTGATAGGATGACAAATTTAGCCCACTTTCTACTTGTTAAGACAACATATGGGGCTGAAGGGTATGCAAGGTTGTATACCCATGAGTTGGAGGTTTCATGGGATTCTTTTGTCCATCATATCAGATCGTAGTTCACAATTCACTTCACACTTTTGGAGGTCCTTTCAAAGTGGTCTTGTTACAAAAGTTCACCTTAGTATGACCTTCCACCCCCAAATGGATAGCCAAGCCAAAAGAACCAGTCAAACACTTGAGGATATGCTAAGGGCTTGTATTGGAGTTGAGGGGTAGTTGGGATAACCATCTTTCTTTGATTGAGTTTGCCTACAACAATAGCTATCACTCTAGTATTAGTGTGGCTCCTTTTGAGGCTCTTTATGGGAGATATTATAGGTCACCGGTTGGTTGGTTTGAGGTTGGAGAGGTGGATTTATTAGGACCAAATCTAGTTATGGAGGCTCTTGATAAGGTTAGGATGATTAGGGAAAGGTTGAAGATGGCCCAAAGTTGTCAAAAATCTTATGCCGATGTGAGAAGAAGAGACCTTGAACTCAAAGTGGGTGATTGGGTTTATTTGAAGGTTTCTCCAATGAAAGGTTTAGTCCCTTTTGGTAAAAAGGGGAAGTTGAGTCCAAGATATGTTGGTCCTTATGAGGACTTGAGGAGGGTTGGCAAGGTAGCTTATGAATTGAAGTTGCCTAGTGAAATGAATTTGGTTCATCCAGTGTTTCATGTCTCTATATTGAGGAAATGTGTTAGTGATCCTAATGATATTGTGCCTCTTGATGTTGTGGGTGTTGTTGAGAATAACTTGACAGGTTCCGATTCATATTTTGGATAGGCAAGTAAAGTGATTGAGGAAAAAAGAGGTGGCATCCATTAAGGTCCTATGAAGGAACCAACAAATAGAAAGTGCTACTTGGGAGGCCAAAGCAGACATGCAAAAGAAGTCTCCTTATCATTTCCACTCCACTCAAGCCTAAGGTACCAATTCTAAGTCTCCTATCTGATTTCAACTCTTGTATTTCAGCCCCTATATCATTCATATGCATTCATGTTTAAGTTGGCAAGTTTATGATGATTTTACACTTTGTTGAGATTTTTGAAAATGGTGTTTTAAATGTGATGTTGCATTCTTGTTGGGGCTGATTTGTTTATGATCACTCTCATCTTGTATGTCTCTTTTACTTTAGTGGATGAATGTTCCCAAGGGGGAGATATAGAAACGATCCCAAAAAGTGCTCGAAAATGTGCCTTGGAATGCCCAGAATTTTAAATTCCATATATCTCAAAATCCATTTATTATTTCAAAAATTTGACTTCATATTCATGTTCAAGGGGTCAAAATTAGGTGAAAAGGGTCTAACCCCGATTTAAGAGTGAAAGATTAGCAATAAAGATCCAAGAATGCAATTTTCAGTGGCAGATCCGCATCGCGGAAAGTGGACTATTCTTTTAAGTTCGATCCAAGACTTCTATGTCTTGGACCTAAGTGTTCCCAAACATGTTTTTACCCATACTTAGCCAAATTTCACCCTCATATTACCCAAAATAATCCCCAATAGTCACTCAAACACTTAGTCATATTTTCACTCCTGAAATTCAAGTCCCAAACCCTAATTCCAAGCTAAGGTTCTCCTTTAAGGTTCTTCTTCAAACTTCAAGTCTCCATCTCTAATCTTCACCAAGTTCATCTCTATGCTAAGGTATGTAGGTTTTTGCCATTGGTTCCTTTCACCCATGGTTGCATAACCTCCTTTTACTCAAATTGCATGATTTAAAGTTGATTTACAAATGGGTCTTGCTTATTATGAAATTCACTACACACTATGTTAAAGCTATGAGAAATTGTGACTTTTTTGCCAAGTTTTGAGCTATAAATCTCTGATCTATTGTAATATTTGAGGAGGGGTTTTGATGTATGTGCTTGAGGGTGTTTCAAGGTGATGACTGATGGTTTTACAATGGATTTTCTTACATGATTGCATCTCTATATTTCATGGTTTTATACTGGCATTACATACCCTCTAAGTGTTTGATAAAATGTCCGGATGTGGTTTCTTGAGGAGTTGAGGGTCCAAAGCATGAGATATGATATGATTGACTGTATGATAATGAAATGAGCATATGTATGTGATATACTCTATATAAAGTGTTGCATTAGACCATACTCGATCTAGGGGGATAAGAGCCCGGGTAACTGAGGTGGGGGTTTGTACTCATCAACCATGTGAGGGGTTTGTACTTCGCCACTGTGGTGATAAGGTGTGATGTGATTATCATCAACCATGTGAGGGGTTTTTACCTTGAAAAGCTAGCTTGGTATTTTCTACATATATGCCATATTGTTATATTATGTGAGCATGAGTTACTTAAGCATGATTTACTTAAGCATTGATCATACATGCCATATTGTTATATTATGCTTATTGCTCAATATTATGCATTTTGATTCTGATGCCAATCTATTGTTGCATTATATCCTACATACTTAGTACATTTAAACATACTAACGCATACTCTTGCCTACATGATATCACCATGCAGGAACCGGAGCCTAAGTTGATCATCCTCCTCTACGTGGCTAGTTCGATACTACTCAAGCTAGTTGGTGAGTCCTACACGTTAGGGACCTTAGTCTATGTTGCTCTTATTATGTATTGATATGTTCTTCTTTATTGTCTATTTTTGACTATAAGGGTGAGCTCGGTTGCTTTGTCTTGGCCCCCGCTCTTATCTATGTATTAGAGGTGTTTGTTGGACATGTTATGTATCTATGATATGAGATTGAATCTTGTCTCTTGATTATGATGTTATGCAAGCTTTTCCATTAGTCCCATTGCCCCTATTGTTACTCTTTTATGTTTTTATATGCTTCCGTAACCAATGATGTGTAATGACAAGTTAAGAGGCTTGTTTGGAGTTCATTTGGGTTCCTCATTCGCCGTGTCATGTCTAGGCCATAGGCTTGGGTCGTGACATTGGGACTCTGCATATTTTGAGCTATGAAACTATGAACTATTATAAGCTTTTGGTGATGGATTTCAAGGTACCCTACATAAGGGTTGTACTACATGTTAGTGGATTGATTTGCATTGAGTTTGCTCATATTATTTCACTCTTCAATTGCATCATTTTTAACAAGTATCATGAACCCACCACATGTTTGATAAAATGACATGACTAAAATTCTCAAGTTATTGATGATCTATTACATGATTTATAAGTCAAGTGACTGTATGATGATTAAGGGCTTTCAAGCATGTATGGAATTCATGAAACGTATTTATGATGTTGAAGAGATGAGGATGTTGAGATGGATATGTGGTCAAACCAGGAGTGACAATGTTAGGAATGAGACCATTCGAGAGAAGCTAGAGGTGGCTACAATGGCTGATAAGATGAGGGAAGCGAGACTGCGATGGTTTGGACATGTGCAAAGAAGGAGTACAGATGCTCCTATTAGAAGGTGCAAGAGGTTGGTTTGAGGAGCTACACGGAGGGGTAGAGGTAGACTGAAGAAGTACTGGGGGGAGATGATAAGACATGATATGGTAGAACTTGATCTCACTGAGGATATGACCCTAGATAGAAAGAAGTGAAGGTCGCGAATTAGAGTAGTAGGCTAATTGGTTGGTAAGGTCAGGTGGTTATCTAGTCATGGGATACAGTAGGGTAGAGGAGTAGCAGTGTTTTATAACATATGTTGTCGTTATTTGTTGTTTATGTGATAATTGTATCATATTTATGTATTGTCATGTGCTTTTGGTTATTAGTCATTTTTTGATGTTCCCTTTCTTTTACTTTTTTGTCATATCTAGCTTATTCTTCTTATGGGTTTTTGAGACAAGGGTTCCCAGTAAATAACTTCTCTACTTCTATGAGATAGTGGTAAGGTCTGCATACATTCTACCCTCCCTAGACCCCACTTGTGGGATTCCACTGGGTATGTTGTTGTTGTTATTTATGATGTTGCAAGTATCAAGATAGGCCCTATTTCAAGATTTTCACCTCTTGTGAGCCATTCATGTTAAAGAAAGGGATCATGTATGATCATTATCTACTCTCATGTTTAAGTTAGGCACACTGTTAAAGGTGAATCATATCTATGATCTACTCAAGTCATGTCATCATGTCTACTACAAGTTATTTATGTTATGATTAAAGTATGACTATTTCAAGTGTTCCGTGGGACTCGACTTAGCACCGATTAAGGCTTAAGATGGGGGCTTGACTCAAGGGGGTCATTATACAAAGTCTTAGTCTCTAAATTATATGCCACCATAAGATTATACATGATCTCTCTTATGGTTTCTAGTGGATCCATCTAGTTATATCACACTTTGTCTATAGGGTCACATGCCTCGATCAACTTGATGTGGGGGTGACATGCCTCGGATTATTCATAGTATGGCTACCATGGTAGGTAGACCACACCTTGTTGAGGGGGTGACATGTAAGTATCTTACTTGGTCTATCTCGGTTAAGATCTCTTCCTACACATGTATTATGTACCATGCAAGATGAAGGTTTTAGAAGCATGTTTAATACAAGTATTGATCATGCATGTAATGTTGAG
>JAOTQR010093174.1:0-31872 GCA_025774065.1 Solanum ossicruentum | reverse complement strand
ATAATCAATAGGTAGCATAATACAAATATGGCAGATATAACCAATGTTTTAGTAAACCATGCTTTGCAAATCATTAATCTTACATAGATCTTATTATATAAGTGTGAAAAGAAACCTCAACCATAATATAAGACCTTTAGAGAAGCAACCTTCCTTAGGGGAGCCCATCCCATTCCGGATTAAATAAATTCCTTACGGGAGCCCTTTCCTTTTCAGAGTCAGTGACCTTCCTTACGGGAGCCGAACCCTTTTTGGAATATGTGACATTCCTTATGGGAGCACTTCCCTTTTCATATTATATGACCTCCCTAATGGTAGCTCGTCCCTTTTCGAATTATGTGACCTTCCTTATGGGAGCCCATCCTTTACAGATTTTATGAGCTTCCTCATGGGAGCCCATCTCTTTTCAGATTATGTGACCTTCCTTATAGGAGCCCATTCCTTTTTAGATTATGTGACTTTCCTTAAGGATACCCGTCCCTTTTTGGATTATGTGCTTTCCTTATGGGTGCCTGTCCCTTTTCGGATTATGTGACCTTCCTTACGGGAGCCCGTCCCTTTTCGGATTATGTGGCCTTCCTTACAGTAGCCCATCCTTTTTCGGATTATGTGGCCTTCCTTAAGGGAGACCATACCTTTTTGGTTGAAGCATTTCATAGAACTAGCTCATCAAACCATCATATCTCAACCATCAAGAAAGAAGTCCTTATTTTTCAAACAATACAACAACATGAGGACCTGACAATCACGTGCAAAATGATAGGTTCTTTACATGATTTAAACACATAAATATATATCATTTTATCATCATGTAGTCATCATAACATCATTCAACTCATAAGACATGTATTGGACCAACAATTCCTCAAGAAACCCTAGTCGAACATTTTATCAAACACTTGACGGGTATGTAATGGGGGTAAAAGACCATGAAATTTAGAGATGAAATCACTCAAGATAAACCATTGTAAAACCATCAATCAACACCTTGCAACACTATCAAGACATACACATCAAAACGCATCATCAAATCCAACATTAGATCCAAAATTTAGAGCTCAAAACATGCTAAGACAACCATACTTTCATGAACTAAAATTACTGTGCAGTAAATTTCTCAATATATAAGGCCCACATGTAAAATCAAATTCACATCATGAAATATTAAGTAAAAGAGGGTTTAGGCACCATGGGTGGAAGGACTCAATGGTTCGACACTACATACCTTAACTTTGGAGAAGTTCTTGGTGAAGCTTGAAGAGAATCCTTGGTGAAATCTTTAAGATTGGTCTTGAATTTGGGACTTGAATTTAGGGTGAAATATGAGTCTAAATGTTCGAGTAAGCATTGGGGAATATTGAGGATGATATGAGGGTGAAATAAGGATAGGTAAACGTAAAATCAAGTATGGGAACCCATGGGCCCAGGACTTGAATTCTTCGACCGAAATCAGAAAAATAGGGCCAAAATAACACTAGAAATCTGCATTTTCTACACCAAACGTCTTCTACAAAAATTGTCATAAATTCTTCATCCAAACTCAGAATAAGGTGAAAACCAAGTGCATTGAGAAGCTATTCAAAGGGATTTAAGTTGGTAGATCGTGGGCTTCTCTATTCTTTGTGTGCTAAGAGATATTCTTATTCAAAGTTGATCCTCCTAAGTAGCATTTATTGTGATTCTCAGATTTTGATACAGTTGCTCTAAAATTTGGGTTAGACCCATTGCCCACTCAATTTGACCCCTAAATAAGAATATAAAGTCGTATTTTCAAAATAATAATTAAATTATTAGATATATGGAAATTACAATTCCGAGTACTTCTGAGGCACATTTTCAAACACTTTTTGGGATTGTTTCACCCAGTTAGTATTGAACTCTTTGGGAGATCAGATAACTATAGTGTCACTTTTTCTATTAGAGAAAATGGAAAAAAAAGAAGCCCAATGACATCCATGTCTAGATTCTGACTCCCTATCATACTCTTGCAAACAATAATGATATTGTGTAGATGGTTATGTCGACCCTTTGATAGTAAGCCTGTAAACAACCCTCTATTTTGCAGTATTTGAAGTAACCCACTTGGAGTTATAAATTTTGTATCATCCAATAATGGAGGTTACATAATAGCTCTGGTGACACTCACCGTCATAAGGTCAAGTCCGTATTGATTCCATGTGTTAGCTGAGGATTGAAGATCCTATGTGGTGGATTCACATCCAATGTAGTGGTGGGTTATTATTATTCTGATTCAGTGATTCTTTTACAACATCATTTGCAGTATAGTTTGCAATGTTTTGGGCCATTCTTCTCAGGGTCTTCTGGATCTCAGGGTCAAATAGAGTCAAGAGATTGCCTTAACTACAGGTGTTGCACAAAGACTATACCTGTATGTTAAAACCAAGAAAACAACAAGAAACGCAAAATAAGGAAAAATGGATTATCTGAATTACCAAATTAAATAGTCTAAAAGCTGAATTCCCCTGTAACAATGCCAAAATTTCGATGTCACCCGAACTAAACCTCTTTTGTTGAAGGTATAACAGGTCTTTATCAAAATATATAACCTAACCTAGGTTATGCTCGATCCCACATGGATAATAGTCTAGACCTGGAGTAATTGCGAGCAAGTCGAATGAATGAATCTACTTATCGCCTTAAAAGGGGGGAGAGGGGCAGGTATTATGTACTAGGGTATTGTGAAATCAGTGAGAGAAGTAAATAGGGTATTGTGTTCCCCATAAACTCCTAACTTAGTATCACCAGATAATCATAACCTTTTCTAGTGTCTAGTATGTAAAACTGGTAATGAAGTTTAGCATATCTTTTAGTCTAGACGAGAGGTAAATTTTCCTACGTAATTAGATCCATCCCCATAGTGTGACATTACCAATTCTTATCTTTAGTTCTGATACAACCACCCCTGGATCTAGTTAGTTTGATTAGATGAGAGAGATCGCATCAAATTTTGTTAATTAATCTCTTTTCCTATTCATTACTACCTAGATAGTCAGTAAGAATTGGGCAGTTTCTAATGTTGGCCACTATTAAACAATATTCATAACAAAGATAATTAATTAATACATGCATGCATACTTTTAAACAATTACAGATTATTTTATTTTACCTTTCTATTTTTCATGGTTCTGACAACCCTAGTTATGGATTTTAAATATGTATACTCATTGTAGATAAAAGAATCATGCTATGGAATAACATAATTAAACACTTACAATGATCAAATTCAAAATAATAAATCAAAAGTTCTCCATAAGAAATTACACTGTAATAAGTTTGATGCAAAAATCACAAAAGATGAAGTCTCAAAAGTGTTTCTGTCCTCTCTCATGCATCCCTATGCTAAACATATCTTTAAAAAATCTATTTATTATAAGTAAAATACAAATATAAAATGAAATAGGAAAATTAGATTCAAGAACTTCTATGGATGGGGTTATGGGTCGTATAAGAAACCAAAACTTGTACCTGAGCTTCATACTCTACAACACCAAAAAAAAGACTTCAATTCCATGAGACCTTCTTACGATCGTCTTCTGACTTAAAACATGTGGAGGGTTTCATCTGACAACTTTTCTGAAATTCTTCAAAATCTTATCCTCCAAACACGACCCTAATCCACGACTCATGAGCACATCTATGACTCGTCTGATAATTCATGGATACAACATTTGAAATATAAACCTTCACTTGATCTAACACATGAAAGCTTTCTATGCCTTGTGGATTGAACTATGACCTATAGAGTAGCCCGTAAATCCTCAAAAACTCCAATTTTGGAGAACTTTACCCAAAATCATACTGAATCTTGGAATCCTGCAAATTAAACATAAAAAGACATCAAACCCACTAACATTGATTTGAGAAAACATAAAATTCAAAATTTCAAGAATCAAAAGTATTGTATTTTGGTAACACATCAAACACCAGTTTTATTAATAGGCCTAGAAGTTCAAAGTAAGGGAATTATGCAAATGACTTGGTCATACAACCCTGTCTACTACTTGTGGATAAATCCATGGGCCATAAGAAGGTGTCATGGATTGTGTCCAATGATGTTGGAATAACAAAGATTTTTTAAATGTTGACTTATGATAAATAGGATGGGTTGTCAAAGGGACTACGGCTTGAAACGACCTCCGAAGGATCAAATTTTTCCTAAGTATTAGGATGATGTACGGAGGGACTTAAGGTCAATGAAAGGAACTACAGGTCGCCCAGTATGTCCGTAGGGTGTAAAGTACCAATTCTAGTTACTCAACTTTTAGTGGCACAGGTTCTATGAGCCAAAGCATGAGGTGTAGATTGAACCATGGCCCATTGACGGGGTCTCGTGGATGGATCTAACATAATTTAATGAAGAGAACTTTTGGCATTTCCAATTCCTTTAAATCTTAAACTATGATGTTTTGACCCTCCTAAAAAACTTAACTGACTTCAACCCTATAATCTATTCCTTATTCATTCTAATTCATTCTAAGAATTCTCTCAAGGGTTCTCAAATATTCTCTCTCTAGATCAAGGACTTGATTATGTTTAGGGTTCCATGCTTTGCTAAGCATTGCAAGGTTTTTCTACTCCAATACTTAAGGATCTCACTTGAGGTATGTGGGACTTCAATCATGGATTTGTTTCATCCATCAAACCCACTCCAAATTCTTATTTTTCTCTAAGTTTTATGATGGATTCTTACAGGCTTTTATGCTATGATTTCAAATGCATGAATTTTGATTCTTATATGATAATTATACATATTTATGCATGAGTTATGAAGAATTACATGAATTAATATTTTTAAAGCAAAAGTATGTGATTTCAAGATTGTATGATTAGGGCTTGATGAATGGATGTAGGTTCATTTACTAATGATCCAAATTGATTTTACTTACAATTTTCCTCTATGGGTTTCATCCAATTGCATGATTTTCACTCAAATTCTCATGAACTCATATTAACCCTAGTCTCCTAAGATAAAGGTATGTTTTTTTATGGCTATGATCTCATGTATGTAAAGCATGTTTTATGATAATGATTATAATGTTATGATGATAATGGTACTATGATAAAGAGGGTGATTAATACCCTAATATTTATCATGATGATTAGGTGGGATGTCTACCCATAGTACATGAAAGCTACGTAGATGATCTATTCTTATGACATGAGTTATTTTAATGAAAGATTATGATGACTATTTTTCGAGTTATGAAAGTATAATTATAATAAAGTATGAACAATGTTGAAAGCTGTACATATGCATTATTTATATATTTCTTGGGAATGAGATAGCGCAAAAAAGGCTTTGGTAGATTCCATAGTCCCCTAACTATGTGCCACCATAGGAATGATGTTCATGTTTTTATGCCTTAAAGGTATGCTAATGGATTGTAAATGACACAAACCATGCTATGATATAGCCTAAAGGGTGGGTCAAATGATGGGTTCTCACCGTTCTAGGATTGATCAAATAACGTAAGGATTGAGTCTACTTTGGAAAAGTAGATTCCTCTTTCACTTTATGTAGAGAGCACATCCAGATTACATGTAATAGTTTGCATGATCTTATATGTCATTTATGGTCTTATTCTCACATATGTATGTTAGGATTATTAAAGGATTTTGATGATGCTTCAATTCATGGTTTTTAAACCTGTATTGCTCATGCATATTGTATCCTTATTCTATTGATTATGATTATACATATTGATATTATATTGTGATGCCCTTTAATTCATGACATACCTACATACTTAGTATATTCTACATACTAATGCATACTTTTTTGCCTACCCCATCTTACCTTATAGTGATGGACAACAAGTAGTCTATTCTATTCCGTGTCTAGCATGGGAGTAGAGTTTGAAGATTTATTGGTAAGTTCTCATGCTTTGAGAACAAGCCCCTTTATGATGCTTTTCCATTTGAACCTTGTTATTTGTCTTTTATGTATGTCTTGAAGGTGAGCTAGTAAGCTATGTTCTAGACTCCGCAATGATCTTATGATTTAGAGGCATGTTTTGGAGACTATGGATTGATGCAATTTTCCCCTAAGGGAAACTATGTCATTTCTATTATGATACATTCCACTTGCTCATTTTCTTATGTATGCTTACTTTAACTTACGAATTCTTATAATACAAACATGAGGCTTGGATGGGTTGCCTTCGAGTGTCACATTCACCGTGTCATGGCTAGGCCCTAGATCCAGGACTTGTAGGTAGTTTATATTTGTGTTGAATTCCATAATAAGATTCAATTGACTAAGGTCTAGGATTGTTTTGCTGTTATTTTGCATGTCCCTTTGTTCTCATGTGTAAATTTTGTGTCAAGTCTTAATCGATTCATATCGAAACACTACAGTTGACTTTACTGTGATTGTGGTTACCAACTTTTTAGCCAACCCATAAGAAAATTAGCCACTAGATCCAATAATTGAGTCCTATTCATTGGAATCATATTAAATTATTGGCACCCCTAACATGTCTCCATCTATTGATTGCAAACCTGCAAATTAGTGATAATTTAGTATAATTCCAAGTTATTCCTCATAGCAATTATGATAATGTATTCAACTAACAACTTCAAGGATAGAATCTAATATTTCAGTCCCTCTGGGATCGACCCGACTCTTATAAAATTGAATTTACATTGCTAGCGACTGCCTACTCTCCTAAATATTAAAGGGGTAGTTTGACCATTGTAGACACCCTACCTTTGTCAAATCTTTTTCCAAAAACTGGAGAATAACCTTGGCCTTGTTTAAAGCGTTCATTTCCACCACCCGAGTTTGGGTTATGATAACCCACCATCAAATCGAGCCCTCGTTGACTTCCCTACCTTCCTCTCCTTACGATTTTTTCACCTTCTATTTTCTTGGAATATGTCATAAGACATAAAATGTTTTTAGTTAATAGGCATAGTCATCCTACATTCTTTTCACTATAATATTTGACACCCCTAAAATCAGCTTACTTATTCAGATATGGGAGTCTAGTACCAAAGAAGGAGCATACTTAGACAACATTGTGAACTTGATGGCATTAAAGAAGTGGTTAAGAATATAATCTTTGAAAGTGTCCAATCCTAGATGACCCTCATCTCATGCATGCAAGCCACCAACTCTTCCTTTTCTTTCAAGACACCCCCATGATAGCAACCACCTTGTACACCTTATCTATAGAATCTAGTGGATCCTCATCCATCTTAAAATTATAAAACTCAGGAGGATTCATTCATAAAAAGTCTCTCACCCTAGAACATGATAAAGCCATATTAGGAGCAGACACACTACCTTGGTTTGCATGGTTTGTCATACATTGAGTTAACATAATGATGGTGGTCCGAAACTCCGCAATAGTAATTTGGTCGTGTAGAGGATCATTAAGGGCTTGAGGGACCGGAGGACATTAGCCCTCATTGGCATTGTCACCACTTTGGATAGGTACTCTTCTCAGAGACATTGTTTGAAAATCTCAAAGAACAACCATTTGAGAGAGGAAATATTAGAGTACACTCCTTGGCATGATCTAAAGAGGTAAAAGTTCATCAAATGCCTCATAAGCTCCTTGTCCCAGATGTGGTACACATCATACCCATGAATAAGACTCCACTTGATGCAGCATATTGGATTTCCTAGGTCAAGTAAATCATCATAAGAACCATGCATATGTGGCGATCGAAACCTCGAAGGACTCCAACTAAGCCATATTAGCATATCGATAATTGCTCTAAGAAAATTAAAGAATCATCATGATCTATAATAGACTAGGGAATTGGTAACATACAATATTATAAGAGAAAAGGAACAAGTTTTAGTAAGCAATAAAAGGACAATATTGACTTCTTGAACAATCCAACACGACTCTATGTACTCTAGCATAGGTGGGGGATAATACATGTCCCTAGCTCACCCTCAAAGAAGAAAAAACACAAGAAGTAGTCACATAACATTCCAAAAGTAAAGCAGCAATAATAGGAAAAAGTTGGGCTCGCGCTGAAACCATGAGGACGTACTCAACATAAAGTCTTCAAGTGAACTCCAGAATCTAGCCATAAGCATGAGGAGTAAAATAGGAACCCTCTCCTGTATTATAACACAATATAGGAAAAAATATGCATTAGTACATTTGAATATACTAAGTATGTAGCAATGCAATATATTATAAATCATACTATGTAAATTACCATTTTAAATATCATGATAGAAGATAAATAAAATCATACTTAGGCATGCAATAGAAAAATGCATATGTAGATCATAAGAACATCATATAAAGGTAAAGGTTATGAGTAGCTAAGTAAATCATCATAAGGACCATGAATATGTTGGAAGTAACCATAATTGAGAATTAGACCATGTCAACTATGATGTGTAATCTCAATGTCTTTTCATATAAGAGAAAAGAAAGTCTACTTGCCAAGATAAAACTCTACCCTTTAAAAATGGGTGACATGAGCCTTGTGCATCTACTAGAAAATTATATTAGTGAAATAAATCATATGGTGACAACATAGTTATAAACTATAAGTTGCTACTAAGGACTCCTTAGGTTGGGCCCCCTCCTTAAGCCACTTTCGGTGCTAAGCCAAATCCCATAAAATACTTGTCATAATATCACATTTATCACATATTCATAAGACTTGTGATAAATCATAATTTTTATAAACATGTCATATAGAAAAAGTTAGTAATAATCACCAATCTAACTCATAGTATATTCTTCATAGAGTAGCTCATTTCATGTAATTTATTAATATGGGTTTAGGCCTTCCACCATTACAAATCATATCTCAATTGAGAGTGTCGTTCGTATCTTAAGCTACCTTTTGAGGTCTTAGGTCACCCCTTAGGTCTTAAGCCATCCTTTTCATAACATAGTTGGACACTTGAAATTTGATGATCATTACTTGTAATGAAGAATTAGGATAGAATTATCAGTTCACAATTAATAAACTAGAAATAGTATAATTAGATGAATTCATGCATAATTATATAGAATAGGATCAAGTGAATCGAAATTAAGAGAGATCCATATGTAATTTCTTGAAACCTAGGTAGCTTATAGTTAAAATTCCTTGTAAACCAATAAAATTACACAATTGAATAATTTTTCATGTTTAATTTAGAAAATACGCAATAACTGAGACTCAATTTATTAAATTGAAGGCTAATTGAACAAAATCATAATGAAATTTTAAGCCTTAAGTAGCAAGAATTCATGTGGAAACTTATAAGTCCATAAAATTAAAATCAATTCATGTCAAAATAGATTAATCATCATAAACGTAAATCATGATTTTTGAATTGGATGAAAATTAGGAAGACCTCTAAAAGTACATATTTAAAAGTTGAATAAAATAGTTAAGTATAATTTGGGGTCCATGGGTAAAAGAAACACATGGATGAAGACCCACATACCGTAAGAAATAAGAATAGTCTTTGAAGAAATCCTCTAATTTTGATGGAGAACATAAAAATTTCTTCTTATCTTCAATGGGGATTTGAAACCTTTTGTAAAGCGAAAAATTTTTCAGATTGATGAATTGGGAGTGAATGAGGGAATAATAGGGAGTTTAGGGTATCTAATGAATTAGGATTTTAATCCTAAAAATGTCTTGGATCATTGACTAATAGGTAGGGAAAAAGTGCAAAGTGTTCCCATTTAAAAACTCTAATCGAACAACAATAGCGAAGAAAGTTCATGATTGTAATACCCAGTAAGTTGGAAACTCAAATTATAGAAGAAAGTGTTGATCCGATTTTCTAGTACTAGGAATTGTATGCTCATCTATGACTCGTAGATGTTTCTGAGCCATGCTTCATAAAGTCCTAAATTTTTTTCGATATTGCACGAGAAAACTTTTATGAGCCACAAAATATCATATGTCTCATGGATTGACGTTGTAGTTAGGATTCAGAGAAGTGTCAAACAAGGATCAAAAGGATGAGATCTCTTTACTGGTCATAGTCCTATTGACAGGTTATAAAGGGGTGGTTTCATGGCTTGGTTGAGTGGTGGTGGAATTAAATTAGTGTTGGTTGGATTAATGAAATAGGTTCTACGAATCGTATTACAAATTATTGGCCGTAATTTGAGCTCATGGTTATTAATCCAAAATCACAGTCTATGATGTGTTTCATGGAATGCCAGGATGAACTATAAATTAAACTATGGGATAAAAATTTCCCTCATAGTTTGAGATCCTAAGACACTAAAAATTTACCCATTTGTACAAAACCTCATATCTTCGAATCGTATATGGATCTATAATTCATAGAACTTTTTATTATCCTCCCTAACAAATTTTTAATGAATGGGAATTTTGTCATTTCCTACCTATCTATGCCTTAAATTAGAACTATAACTACCCCAACCCTTGTCAAATTCACCTAAAATTTATTCTAACTCAAAAACCCTCTATTTCTTCCATGTCTGTGAACACAAAATCCATTGAAGACTCCAATCTTAGGGTTCCAAGTTTAACCATCTAATTCCAGAGTTTTGTTTTCACAATTTTACTCAAGGTATGACATGCATCAAATAAACAACAAAGTCATAATAAAAATATGCATAATGACCAAATGTGGTGGGGGTTGTAAAAATGAGGTAAAGTAATCCTATACAAAGACAAGTGTGAGATTAGTAAGAAGAGTAACTAGGGTAGTATGTTCCCCATGATTCCCTAAATTGGTATTTGAAACGCCCCAAAAATGTGCCTCGGAAATGCTCATAACCGTAATTTTCATATATCTTAAAATCTGTACGTGATTTCAAAATCTGACTTCATATTCTTGATTCGGGGGGCAAAATTGAGTGAAGATATGTATAACCCCGTGTTTATAGGACTTATGGCAAAATTGTATATTTGCAAACATTTAAATTTCCAATGTGCATCCGGGTCGGCTCCGTGGCGTGGACCCATCGCGAAATAGTGTTTTGACTTTCTTATATTTTTTGCTTCAGCTTAAGGCATTGGGGTCTTGGCCCCACGCCCTCTTATGCGTATAAACACCTATATTTAGCCATTTTTCAACTCTATATCACTAAAAACACTCTTAAAACCCTCTCATACACTTGACCAAATATTTTACCCAACTTCTAATGTCTCAAGCTTAATTTCATATCTCAAGAACTTCATTCAAGCTTCAAGTTCTCATTTAAATCTACAACCAGGAAAGCCCCAATTAGAGGTATGCGAGTTTCAACCATTGGGTCATATCGCCTACGCTGTCCAAGCTTCCTTTTATGAAACTTGCATGCTTTCAAATTTTATTAGTTATGGGTATTATTTATTATGAGATGTGATTACAAATAATGTTACGGTTTTAATGAAATGATGATTGGAAACACATGTCTACCTATTTCAACCTTATAATCTGATATGGTTTGTCTATTGTTACTATGCATGTTTTGAACTATGAAACTATAATCTATTATGAGGTTTGATGAATGGTTCAGGCTATCATTCATGAGGGTTTTACTATGTGTTGGTGGGTTAATTTACGTTGAATTTTCTCACATGATTTCACTCTTGAATCACATAATTTTGAACTAGCATTACATACCCGCCAAGTGTTTGATAAAATATCTTGACATGAATTCTTTTGTCATTGATGGCCTATGATATGGTTTACAATATAAGTGACTCTATGATGATGAAGCGATTATATGTATATATTGAATGCACGAAAAGTATCTATAGTGTTGCAAGTTGACCACACCTTGTTGAGGGAGTGACATGCCTCAACCACTTTGATGGGGTGTGCTATGACCATCTACCATGTTGAGGGGTATATACCTTGGCCACTTTGATTTGGGGAACATGTTATGCCCATCTACCATAGTGAGGAATATATATGTTGACCATTTTGCTGGGGGGGGGGTGATATTCCTATCTACCATGTTGAGGTGTATATACCTTGACCATTATGATGGGGGGTGACATGTCCATCTACCAATTGAGATGTAGATACCTCAATCACCTTCCAAGGGGGTGATATGCCTTGGATTCCAAGTATTAGTAAGCTTGGTCTTTGATGATGGTCTCTTCCTACACATGTAATCAATATTCTCAAGTTATATATTATACGAGCATGTTTTACATCTAGCATTGATCATTCTTGCCATGTTATTATTATACCTATCCCTTGATTATCATTATGCATTTTTACTATGTCACCTATCTCTTCTTTCATTGCATCCTACATACTTAGTACATTCAAACATACTAACACATACTCTATGCAACATGATGTTACTGTGTAGAAACAGACTCCTTATGATCATCCTCCACGTGGCTAGTTTTGGCATCTTGAAGATATGTTTTTGGTGAGTCCTTAAGTTCTGCAACACTAGCTATACTACTCTGACTTTTGTTATCTCTTATGTTGAACATTGATACTGTAAGGGTGATCCCTAAAAGTGTCTTGAACCCCACCCAATCTATGTTTGGAGGTATTGTTGGAACAATTGATATATCTATGCTTTGAGTTTTGACTCTTTATGCTTTATAAACGTCAGGACTTCCCTTAGTCCTTTTTTCTGTTGTTTATATTCTTGTTGTTGTTTACTTTGGTTCCATGAACAAGGATGTATAATTGATATTCTAAGAGGCTTGTTTGGGTCCCTTCAGGTTTCCATTCACCGTGTTACATTTAGGCCCTAGGCTTGAGTTGTAAAAAACTAGGTATCAGAGGACTAGGTTGTTAATGGTCCTTAGAATCCAACACAGCGCATCTATTTGAGTCTTATTCATAGTAGTGAAGTGCACCACAATTATGACTAAGAGTCTATGAGGCATTTTAGGAAATGATTCCATCCTTCATGATCTATTCATGTTATAGAGGTTAAAATTAGCATTTTCCCCCTAACGAATGTTCTTTGCTACTCTAGATTATGTTGATCCCAAGAGCAAGAAGAGCTCGTAAACCCGAGGAACAACCAGCTCCTCTCAGTTCTCAAGCTCCCCAAGATGGAGGAGTGGCTCATGAAGAATCTAGGGATGCTATTACCATGTTGGCTCATTCTATGGTGAACCAAATCATTCAAGGGGCCTAAGCCCCTCATACTTCCACTCCGGCATCTAGGGTGAGGGATTTTATATGAATGAAGGCACTAGAGTTCCATGGGTCTAAAGTGGATGAGGATCCTCATGAATTTATTGATGAAGTGTACAAAGTGTTATCTATTATGTGTGTTAGATTGGAGGAGAAAGCAGAGTTGGCGGCCTTCCAACTCAAGTGGGTGGCTCAAATTAGGTTCACCCAATGGAAGATGGAGAAGGTGAACAATAATGTTATCCTTTGGAGAGTTCAAGGTGGCATTTGTTAATCAATTCTTACTGATAGAGCCAAGAGAGGCAAAAATGATGAAATTTATGAACCTCAGGCAAGGGTCCATGAGTGTGAGGGAGTATGCCCTCATGTTTAACCAACTCTCCAAGTATGCTCCACAATTTGTCGTTGAACCAAGGTCTAGGATAAACAAGTTTGTGTCGGGTGTGTCTGACTTGGTCAATGAGGAATGTCAAACCACCATGTTGGTAAGTGATATGGATTTTTCCTTCCTCATGACTTATGCCGAAGAACTGGAGGGGGAAAGCTTAGAGAAAGGAGAAGTGGTGAGGCCAAGAGGGCCCGTTTTAAAGGTAGATTCCAAAGTCCCAATGGTGGCCGATTTCATCAAGGACAAAGGTCTTATAATGCTCCTAATAGAAGGTTTTCTAATGACAACCTAAGGGTATAGGGTGGTGGTTGTGTGGTGCCTAATACTATGTGCTCAAGATGTGGTAGAGGCCACAATGACCCATGTTTGAAGGACACTAATGCTTGCTATAGTTGTGGAGATGTGAGTAATAAGGTGTTTGATTGTCCTCGTAATTGCAACAAGGGTAGAGATGGTCATCCACAAGGCGAAGGTGCAAATGCGGGTCCTAAGGGGAGAGGAGGCGCCTCAAGGAAAAACTGATTCTATGCTCTCCAAGGGAGAAAAGGGGTGGATAAGATGCCCAATATCGTCACCAGTATGTTAATGGTTTTTGATTTTGATGTGTATGCTTTGGTACTCTTTCTTTTGTTACTCCTGTTGTGCATTCATTATTGCTACAAGGGTCTATAGGAATTGTCCCATTTTTGTCTTGTATAAAATCTTGCCTTGTGATTTTGTTGAATTAGATATGATGGATTTTGATGTCATTTTTGGGATTGATTGGTTGTATGCATATTATGCCTCTATTGATTGTAGCACCCATAGAGTCAAATTCCAATTCCCTAATGAACCCATCCTTGAGTGAGAGAGTCATGATGTGATGGTCAAAGGTAGATTCATTTCTTCAATTAAATCCCAAAAGTTGATTTCTAAGGGTGTCTTTATCATCCTGTGAGGGTTAGGGATGTTGAGTGTAAGGTCCTTCCTATAGAGACGGTTCCAGTGGTTAATGAGTTCCTTGATGTCTTTCCGGATGAGCATCCCGGTGTCCGTCCCAAGAGGAAAATAGACTTTGGTATAGACCTTCTTCTGGATAGTAAACCCATTTCTATTCCCCGTTACCATATAGCCCCAAAGGAGTTGAAGGAGTTGAAAGAACAATTGAGGGATTTGTTGGCAAAGGGTTTTATAAGGCCTAGTCAATCACCTTAGGGTGCACCGGTGTTATTTGTGAAGAAGAAGAATGATACTCTTAGAATGTGTATTTAATATCGGCAACTTAATAGGATTACCATAAAGAATAATTACCCTCTATCAAGGATTGATGATCTTTTCGGCCAACTTCAAGGGGCTAGTCACTTCTCTAAGATTGATACTCGGTCCAGGTGTCACCAAGTGAAAGTGAGGGAGTGTGACATTCCCAAGATGGCCTTTCGGACTAAGTATGGGCACTTTGAGTTTGTGATTATGTCCTTCGGGTTGACTAATGCATCGACAATCTTCATGGTTCTTATGAATAATAGGGTCTTCAAACCCTGCCTTGATTTGTTTGTGGTGGTTTTTATTAATGATATCTTAATTTATTCCCATAGTGAGGAGGAGCATTTGGATGACTTGAGGGTGGTGTTGCAAATCTTGAGGGAGGAGAAGATGTATCCTAAATATGAAGAATGTGAGTTTAGATTGAAAAAGGTTGCTTTTCTATGTCATGTCATGTCAGGTGATGACATTAAGGTGGATCCTAAGAACATGAAGGTGATTAGGAATTGGCTTAGACCTTTGACTCCATCGGACATTAGAAGCTTCTTAGGTTTAGCAGGTTATTATTGGAGGTTTGTGAATGGTTTCTCTTCTATTGCTTTACCTAAGACTAAGTTGACTCAAAATAAGGCTAAATTTGTGTGGACGGATGAATGTGAGAAGAGTTTCCAAACTTTGAAAGATAAGCTTGTTTCCGCACCTATCTTGTCTCTACTGGAAGGGTTAGAAGGGTCTGTTATGTATTTTTTATGCCTCAAGAATTGGCTTGTGTTGTGTTTTCATGTAGAATGGTAAGGTGATAGATTATGCCTCTAGGCAACTTAAGGTGTATGAAAAGAATTATCCTACCCATGATCTTGAATTAGCCGTCGTGGTATTTGCTTGAAAATTTAGTGTCATTATTTGTATAGAGTTCATGTTGATGTGTTTACCGATCATAAAAGTCTCCAATATGTGTCACTCAAAGAGATCTTAACTTGAGACAAAGAATGTGGTTAGATCTCCTTGAAGATTATGATATAAGTGTGCATTATCACCTCATGAGGGTTCCCAGGAAACAGCCTCTCTACTTTTTTGGTAGTGGTATGGTCTGCGTACATTCTACCCTCCCAGACCCCACTTGTGGGAGTTTACTAGATATGTTGTTGTTGTTTGTGCATTATCACCTCGGTAAGGCAAATTTTGTGATCAATGCTCAAAGTAGGGTGTTTATGGGTAGCCCTACACATGTTGGTGATAGTGGCAAAGAGGTGGATAGAGAGGTCCATCAGTTGTCTAGATTGACAACTAGGTAGGAGGAGGTTGACAATGGTAGTGTAGTGGTTGTTGATGGTTCTAAATCTTCATTAATTGAGGAGGTAAAGGCATAACAAGATATTGACTCAGCCTTCCTAGAGTTGAAGGCCTTAGTGAGAGATGGTAAGGGGGAGGTTTTCTCCCAAGGGGAAGATGGTGCTTTTAGGCACAAAGTAGATTGTGTGTGCCTAGTGTTGATGACTTGAGAAACAAGATTTTAGATGAGGCTCATAATGTCACTATCAAAGCCTAGGGCCTAAGCGTGACATGGCGCAAATGGAACCCGAAGGGACCCCAAGCAAGCCTCTTAGAAAATCATTACACATCCTTGGTCGTGGAAGCAATAAAACAATCATCAAGAGATAATAAAGTGGGACAACTAGGGCTAAGGCAAAGCACTTTCATAACATAGACATCAAGAAAAATAGAGTCAAGGCTCTTAGCATAGATACATAACATGTCTAACAAACATCTCTAATACATAGATAAGAGTGGGGACCAAGACAAAGTAGCAGGTCTTACCCTCATCGTCAAATAGATAATAAAGAAGAATGTCTCAATACATAATAAGAGCAACATACACTAAAGTCCCTAAAGTCGAGGACTCACTAACTAGATGGAGTAGTATCGAACTAGCCACGTGGAAGAGGAGGATGATCAACTTGGGCACTGGTTCGTACATGGTGATACCATGTAGGTAAGAGTATGTTTTAGTACATCTGAATGTACTAATTATGTAGAATGTAATGCAACAAGAATTAGGCATCATAATCAAAATGCATAACAATAGGCAATAGGTATAATATAACAATATGGGGTATATGACCAATGTATAAGTAAAACATACTTAAGTAGCTCATGCTCATATAAGATATGATATGTGTAGAAGAGACCAAGCTAGATTTTCAAGGTACAAACCCCCTTGGTTGGTTGATGATGGTTTCACCCCATCATCCCGGTGGTGTGGTACAATCCCCTCACATGGTTGATGATAATAACACTTTTTCACCATATGGCGAAGTACAATCAACTCATATGGTTGATGAGTACAAATTCCCACCTCGGATGATGAGTACAAACCCCCATCTTGGTTACCTGGGCTCTTGTCACCCTGGATTGGGCATGGTCTAATGCAACAATTTATATAGAGTATTTCGTATAAACAAGATCATTTCATCATCATATGGTCAATCATATCATATCTCATGCCTTGGACCTTCAACTCCTCAAGAAATCATATCTGGACATTTTATCAAATACTTGAAGTGTGTGTAATGCTAGTGTAAAACCATGAAATACAGAGATGACATCATGTAATAAAATCTATTGTAAAACCATTAATAAACACCTTGCATCACCCCCAAATGACATACATCAAAACCCCTCTTCAAATCTTGTAATAGATCAAAGATTTATGGCTCAAAACATAGGAAAATAGTCACAATTTCACATAGCTTTAACATAGTGTGTAGTGAATTTCATAATAAGCAAGAATCACTTGTAAATCAACTTTAAATCATGCAATTTGAGTAAAAGGAGGATTGAGTACCATGGGTGAAAGGAACCTATGAAAGAATCCACATACCTTAGCTTGGAGATGAACTTGGTGAAGATTAGAGATGGAGATATGAAGCTTGAAGAAGAACGTTCAAGGAAAGCCTTCGCTTAGGATGAGGGTTTGAGACTTGGATTTGGGAGTGAAAATATGGTTGTGTTTAACTGAGTATTGGGGAATGTGTGGGATGATTTGAGGGTGAAATAAGGCTAAGTATAGGTAAAAACATGTTTCGGAACACTTCGGGGCAAGACCCAAAAGCCTTGGACCGAAATAAAAATCACTAGCAACAAAATACACAGGTCCGCGTCTGGTCCGCGACGCAAACCTGTCATAGAGGCTAAATTGACATATGTCTGTGATAGCTACGCATTGCGGCACCATCGCAGACTGATTTTGGAAATTAAAATTTTGAAAATTTGCAATTGTTATTCGATTGCTCTAAAATTGGGGTTCGATCCTTTCCCCCCATTTTGACCCTCTAGATAAGAATATGAAGTCGGATTTTCGATATCGCACATGGAATTTGAGATACATGAAATTTAAAATTTTAGGCATTTGGAGACACATTTTTGGGCAATTTTTGGGGTCGTTTTAATATATCCCCCTTGGGAACATTCATCCCCAAATGTAGGAAAGACGTACAAATACAAGAGTAATCAAGAATAAACCAGCCCCAACAAGAATGCAACATTACATTTAAACACCATTTTTGAAACCTCAACATAAGTGTCAAATCATCTTAAATTTGTCAACTTAAATATGAATGTATATAAATGACATAGGAGATGAAACATAAGACTTGAATTCACATAGGAGACTTAGAGTTAGTACCTTAGCCTTGAGTGGAGTGGAATAGATAAGGATACCACCTTTTTATGTCTGCCTTGACTTCTCAAGTAGCACTTTTGATTTGTTGGTTCCTCCAAAGGACCTTAACATATTCGACCTCCTTATTCATCAATCTCTTCACTTGCCTATCAAAAATCTGCACCGGAACCTCCTCATAAGCCAAGGTATCCTCAACAACACCCACAACATCAAGAGTCACAATAACATTAGGATCAGCAACTTATTTTCTCAATAGATACATGGAACATCGGATTAACCAAAATCATTTCACTTGGAAACTTCAATACATAAGCTACTGTACCAGCCCTATTCAAGACCTATTAAGGACCAACATACATTGTACTCAATTTCCCTTTTTCACCAAAAGGGACCACACCTTTCATTGGAGAAACTTTCAGATAAACCCAATCACCCACTTTGAATTCAAGGTCTTTTTTCCTCACATCGATATAGGATTTTTAACGACTTTGATTATCTTCAACCTCTCCCTAATCATTCTAACCTTCTCAAGAGACTCCATAACCAGATTGGGTCCTAGTAAAGCCACCTCTTTATCCTCAAACCAACCAACTAGTGATCTATAACGTCTCCTATAAAGTGCCTCAAAAGGAGTTATACTAATGCTAGAGTGATAACTGTTGTTGTATGTAAACTCAATCAAAGGAAGATGGTCATCCAAACTACCCCTCAACTCCAATACACATGCACTAAGCATATCTTCAAGATTTTGAATTTTCCTTTTGACTTGGCCATCCGTTCAAGGGTGGAAGGCCGTACTAAGGTGAACTTTTGTACCAAGACCCCTTTGAAATGACTTCCAAAAGTGTGAAGTGAAATATGAACCACGATCCGTTATGATGGACAAAGGAACCCTATGTGAACTCACTAACTCATGGATGTATAACCTTGCATACTCTTTATCCCCATATGTGGTCCTAATCGAAAGAAAGTGCGTCGATTTCGTCATCCTATCAACCACCACCCAAATGGAATCAAAACCTTTCCTAGTCTTGGGCAACCCAACCACAAAATCCATATTAATCACCTCTCACTGCAAAGTGGGAATCTCTATGTCTTGGGTTAGGCCACCTGGCCTTTGATATTCGCATTTACTTATTGACAACTAAGGCAATCAAAAACGAATTTGGAAATATCCCTCTTGATGCCTCCCCACCGATACACCTCCCTCAAATCTCTATTATAGACCCGGGGTGGATACAATAAGAAGAATTGTAGGCCTCATCAACGATCGTCTCGCTCAAACCATCAACACAATGAATGCATAACCTATCTTTGTACCTAAGGGAACTATCTCCCCATTGGGAGAAAACCTCTACTTTGCCCTCTTTCTCCATGCCCATCAATTTAAGCAAGGAGGAGTCAAGATCTTGTTTTGCTATCACCTCATAGACCAATGAGAACTTAGACCCATCAATAATAATAACACCATCATCACCAACCTCTTCCAACCTAACTCCCACTCTAGCCAATTGATGCACCTCCCTAGCCATCTCCTTATCACCACCATCAACATGACCCGTGCTACCCATAGGGACCCTACTCAAAGCATCCGCCACCACATTTGCCTAACCCGAAAGATAATGCACACTCATGTCACAATCATTGAGAAGTTCTAACTAACTTATTTGCCTCAAGTTGAGGTTGTTTTGAGTGAAGACATATTGGAGGCTCTTGTGATCGGTGACCATATTTACATGCACCTCATACAAGTAGAAACGCCGAATCGTTAATGCAAACATAACGGC
Organism: Solanum ossicruentum; assembly: GCA_025774065.1. Classification (NCBI taxonomy): domain Eukaryota; kingdom Viridiplantae; phylum Streptophyta; class Magnoliopsida; order Solanales; family Solanaceae; genus Solanum; species Solanum ossicruentum. Next base: position 11,698 of record JAOTQR010093174.1, on the reverse strand, counting down.
AAATAACTCTAAATCATGGGTAGGCATGTTCCTTTCATGTACCTTGAGTTGTCTAGAAGCACAAGCTATGACCTTAACATTTTACATCAAAACACAACTCAAACCAACCTGGAAAGCATCACAATACACCACAAATCCCTCAAGCCCATCCGGTTGTGACAATATAGGAGCGGACACAAGCTTGTCTTTCAATGTTTGGAAGCTCCTCTTACACTCATCGGTCTACACAAACTTAACCTTCTTTTGGATGAATTTTGTCACTAGGGAAGCAATGGAGGAGAACGCATTCTCAAACCTTCTATAATAATCCGCTAGGCCCAAGAAGCTCTTAATATCCGACGAGGTCAGTGTTCTAGGCCAATTCCTAATCACATAGATTTTCTTCGAATCTACTTTTGTACCATCCCCGACACCACATGACCCAAGAATGCAATCTAGTTCAACCAAAAATCACACTTGTCATATTTGGCATATAATTTCTCCTCTCTTAACCTTTGCAACACAACCCTCAAATGCCCTATATGCTCCTCCCTACTATATGAATTGTTCAATATATCATCAATGAAGACTGCAACAAAAGAATCAAGGTAAGATTTGAAGACCATATTCATTAGGTCCATGAAGATGGCTGGTGCATTAGTCAACCCAAACAATATTAGAAAAATCTCATAATGCCCATATCTAGCCCGAAAGGCCATCTTGGGTATATCACTTTCCCTCATGCTCACTTGATGATACCCGAACTGAAGATCAATTTTTGAGAAGAACTAGCCCTTGCAATTCTTCAAACAAATCATCAATTCTTTGAAGAGGATACTTATTCTTTATAGTGACCCTATTGAGTTACCGGTAGTCAATGCACATTCTAAGTGACCCATCTTTCTTCTTCACAAAGAGCACCTGAGCACCCCAAGGTGATTGACTAGGTCTAATAAATCCCTTCTCCAACAAATCCTTCTATTGTTCCTTTAACTCCTTCAACTCCGCTGAGGCCATACGGTAAGGGGGAATGGAGATAGGTTGAGTATTGGGGAGGAGGTATATACCAAAACCTATTTCCCTTTAGGGAGAAACTCCGAGAAGGTCATTTGGGAGAACATCAAGAAACTCATTTACAACTAGAACCGACTCAATGGAAGGAACTTTAGACTCCACATCTCTACCCCTCACAAGATGGTAAAGACACCCCCTAGAAATCAACAAATAGGCTTTAATGCATGAAATAAATCTACCATTGACAATAACATACTGACATTCTCACTCAAGAACGAGTTCATTAGGAAACTAAAACTTGACCCTACGGGTTCTACAATCAATAAAAGCATATTTGGCGTGCAACCAATCCATCCCAGGAATGATATTAAAATCTACCATGTCTTATTCAACAAGATCATAAGGAAACAACTTAAGCAAAATGCAAATAGGACAATTTCTATAAGCTTTTCTAGCAAGAATAAAGGCACCAATAGGAGTAGATACTTCATATGACTCATGCAACAACTTGGGGGAAACATGGGACTTTATAACATCAAAATTGGTAACAAAGGGAAGAGTGGCACCAGGATCAAAGCATACACATCAAAGTCAAAAAATTTCAACATACTTGTAACAATATCGGGGAACTCAACAACTACTTGCGTCCTATCTAGATCATAAAATTGATTGTAACTTGGAGAACCACCTTGAGGACCACCTCTACCCAATGGAATCTCATTTGCACCCTAGCCTTTGCCACGGTTTCTTGGACAATCTGCCTTTTTGTGACCAAGTTCCCCACATTCAAATCATGCATTAGAACCCCTCAAACACGGGCCTCCATGGCTCCTTCCATGTTTAAGGCACACATCAATGGGAGACACACCACAAACACCTTGAGGCCTAGGGAAGTCATTGGCAAGCCCCTTATTAGTAGCATGAGAAGGCCCTTAGCCTTGGCAAAATCTAGCACCCTTTTGGAATTTAACCTTAAACTGGGCTCTCTTGGCCTCATTCCCCCTTCTCTTCCATAACTTTTCCTCCTCCATTTTCTTGACATAGGTCATCAACCGAGACAAGTCAATGTCACTAATTAGCATGGTGGACCAGCATTCTTCACTTACCAAGTCGAACACTCCCATCACGAACTTATTCATCCTAGATCTAGGATCAGCCACCAAATAAGGAGCACACTTTGAAAGTTGATTAAACTTGAGGGCATAACCCCTCACACTCATAACACCTTGTTTCAAGTTCATAAACTCCATCAACTTATCTTCCCTAAGCTTAAGAGGGAAAAACTGATTAAGGAGAGCAGATTTGAACTCCTCCCAAAGCACCACATTACCAATTCTATTCTCACTCTTTCATTGATCATACCATATGTGGGCTTCCCCTTTGAGTTGGTATCATGACAACTCCGTCTTTTCATTCTGTCCAACACCCATGATATTCAAAATCTTGTATACCTCATCAATGAACTCTTGTAGATCGTCATCCACCTTTGACCCATAGAACACCGGAGCATTCATCCTCATGAAGTCTCTTACCCTTATTCCTTAGAAACTAGCATGAGGGGATTGGCCCCCTTGATTGACTTGGTTGTCCATAACTTGGGCAAGCATATTAAACGCATCCTGGAGCTCACCATTTTTAGGTTGCTCCTCGGGAGTTTGGGCCCTTCTTCCTCCAGTGTTTGGTATGATATAGCATAGCAAAGAACAATCATTTGAGGGGAAAAAATTACCACAATCCTATAGCATGACTTAGAACATGAAGAAGGGAAACATTTCCTAAAATGGCTCATAGCCTCCTATTCATAGTCATGGCGCGCATCGCAACTATTAATAAGACTCTAATTGACGTGGTGTATTAGACTCCAAGGATCTATAAAACTAATGCACTGATACCAAGTTTTCCACAAACCAAACCTAAGTCCTAGGCATGACATGATGTAAAAGGAACCCTAAGGGACCCCAAGCAAGCCTCTTAGAACATCATGACACATCCTTGGACGCGGAAGCAATAAAACAAGCATCAAGTGATTTTAAAGTAGGACAATCGGGGTTAAGGGAAAGTAGTTGCATACCATAGACATCAAGAATAATATAGTCAATACTCTTAGAATAGATTCACAACATGTGCAACAAGCACCTCTAATACATAGATAAGAGCAGGGGCTAAGACAAAGTAACTGGGTTCATCCTCATAATCCAATATACAATAAAGAATAATGTCTCAATATATAATGAGAGCAACATAGACTAAGGTCCTCGAAGTGGAGGACTCACCAACTATCTTGAGTAGTATCGAACTAGCCACGTAGAGGAGGAGGATGATCAAGTTGGGCACCAGTTCCTACATGGTGATATCATGTAGGCAAGAACATGTGTTAGTACATTTGAATGTACTTAGTATGTAGGATGTAATGCAACAAGAATTAGGCATCATAATCAAAATGCATAACAATAGGCTATAAGCATAATATAGCAATATGGCATCTAAGACCCACATATAAGTATAACATGCTTACGTAGCTCATGCTCACATAGGATATCATATGTGTAGAAGATACCAAGATAGATTTTCAAGGTACAAACCCCCTTGGTTGGTTGATGATAGTTTCACCCTATAATCTCGGTGGTATGGTACAAACCCCTCACATAGTTGATGATAATCAGACCTTATCCCCATGGTTGCAAAGTACAAACCCCTCACATAGCTACTGAGTAAAAACCCTCACCTCGGTTGATGAGTACAAACCCTTACCTCGATTATCCGGGCTCTTGTCCCCCCAGATCGGGCATGGTCTAGTGCAACACTTTCTATTGAGTATACCATATACACAAGCTTATTTAATCACTAATCATATCATATCTAATACTTTGGACCTTCAACTACTCAAGAAACAATATTTGAACATTTTATCAAACACTTAGAGGGTGTGTAATGCTAGTGTGAAACCATGAAAAATAGATATGAAACCATGCAAGAAAATCTATTGTAAAACCATCAATCAACACCATGCATCACCCTCAAGCGACATACATCAAAACCCCTCCTCAAATCTTGCAATACATCGAGATTTATAGCTCAAAGCATAGCAAAATAGTCACAATCTCACATAGCTCAAAACATAGCAAAACAGTCACAATCTCGCATAGTTTTATCTTAGGATGAGGGTTTGGGACTTGGATTTCGCAGTGAAAATATGGATAAGTATTTGAGTGAGTATTGGAGAATGTTGAGGATGATATGAGGGTGAAATAAGGCTAAGTACAGGTAAAAGCACGTTTGGGAACACTTGGGGCTTAAGACCCAAAAGCCTTGGAACGAGATAAAAATCACTGGCAATAATATACACAGGTTTGCATCAGTCCATGATGTAGACCTATCGCAGAGGCTAAATAAATATATGTCTGCAACAGTTGCGCGTCGCAGCACTATCGCGGACTGATTTTGGAAATTGAAATTCTCAAAAATTTGCAATTGTGTTTCGATTGCCCTAAAATTGGGGTTAGACCTTTTTTCCCCTAATTTTTACCCCCTAAACAAGAAAATGAATTTGGATTTTCAATATAACGCATGAATTTTGAGGTATGAAATTTAAAATTCTGGGCATTCTGAGGCACATTTTCGGGCACTTTTTAGGGTTGTTCCACATAATTCTTCCTATTCTATTCACCTCGATTCTACCAATATGTATACATATTTGAGGAAAGTGTTTTGGTGGTGTATGAAGAGATATATTGCTTAGTTTATATCCGGTTGTCGTAATTTCCAACAAGTAAAAGTCGAGCATCAAGGGCCAGGTGACCTAGCCCATGATATAGAGATTCCTACTTGGAAGTGGGAAGAAATAAATACGAATTTTATGGTTGGGTTGCCTAAGACTAGAAAGAAGTTCGATTCCATTTGGGTTATGGTTGGTAGAATGACAAAGTTAGCTCACTTCTTACTGGTCAAGACTACTTATGGTTCTAAAGATTATGCTAGGTTAGAAATTGATGAATTAGTTTGATTGCATGGAGTGCCTTTGTTTATCATATCAGATCGTGGTGCTTTATTTATTTCTCACTTTTGGTGGTCTTTTCAAATAGGTCTTAGTACCAAAGTTAAGCTTAGTATGCCCTTCACCCTAAAATAGATGGCCAAGCAGAAAGAATTATCCAAACTCTTGAGGATATGCCTAGAGCGTGTGTTTTGGAGTTTAAGGGTAGTTGGGATGAGCATATTCTAGTCATTGAATTTGCTTACAATAATAATTATCATTCTAAGCATTTGTATGGCTCCTTTTGAGGCTCTCTATGGTAGACATCGTAGATCCCTGGTTGGATGGTTTGAGATGGGGAAGATAGCTTTGTTGGGTCCCAATTTAGTAATGGAAGCCTTGGAGAAGGCATGGTTGATAAGGGTTAGGTTGAAAATAGTCCAAAGTCGACAAAAGCCATATTCCGATGTGAGAAGGAAAGATCTTGAATTTAGGGATGGTGATTGGGTTTATTTGAAAGTCTCATCCATGAAGGGTGGAGTTCAATTTGGCAAGAAGGGTAAATTGAGCCCAAGGTTTGTGGGTCCTTATATGGTGGTAAGGAGGATTGGTAAAGTGGCCTATGATTTGGAGTCGCCCATCTATATGAACATGGTTCATCCAGTTTTCCATGTGTTTATGTTGAGAAAGTGTGTGGATGACCCTAGTACTATTATATCTTTGGGTGTTGTAGGTGTGGTGGAAGGTAATTTGACTTATGAAGATGTTCTAGTAGAAATCTTGGATAGATAAGTGAAGAGGTGAGAAACAAGGATGTAGCTTCCGTGAAGGTTCTTTGGAGAAACTAACAAGTTGGAAGTGGTACATAGGAAGTCGAGGTGGATATGCAAAAGTGATATCCATATCATTTCCACTCTTCTCAAGCCTAAGGTACTAATTTAAGTTCCCTTATATGATTTCAAATCTAAAGTTTCAGCCCTTTATGTTATTTGCATGCATTCATGTCTATATTGACAAGTTTATGGTGATTTTTGACATTCATGATGAGCTTTTTAAAAATGATGCTTGAGTGTGTTTGTTGCATTCTTGTCGGGCTGAATTCTTCATGATTACCTCTTTTTTGTCCATGTCTTTGATATTCGGGGATGAATGTTCCCAAGGGGGAGATATAGAAGCGCCTAAAAAAATGTGCCTAAAAAATGTTAATAATCATAATTTCCATATATATCAAAATCCGTATGTGATATCAAAAATTCCACTTCATATTCTTGATCAGGTGTGCAATATTGAATGTGAAATAGGTATAACCCCGATTTTAGAGAACCCATGGAGAAATTTCATTTTTGCCAACTTTTTCAATTTCCAGTGTGCATCTGTATTGGTTCTGCGATAAGGACCCATCGCGAAGAAGGTGTTGTGGCTTCTATATTTTTCTTTTTTTGGCCTAAGGCATTTCGGTCTTGGCCTCATATCCTCTTATGTGTAAAATACCTGTACATATCCATTTTTCAGCTCTATATCACTCAAAACACTTTCAAAAGCCTCTCTAACACTTAACCAAATATTTCACCCTAATTCTAGTGTCTCAAGCTTAATTCTGGATCTCAAGAACTTCATTCAAGCTTTAAGTGCTCATTCATTCTAAACTAAGGAAAGCTCCAATTTGAGGTATGTGGGTCTTAATCATTGGTTCCTTTCACCCATGGTGTCCAACCTTCCTTTTATGAAACTTGCCTGTTTTTAAGTTGTATTACTTATGTGTGTTGTTTATTATGAGCTATGAGTACAAATTATTTTGGGGTTTTATGAAATGATGATTGCAAACACATGTCTACCTATTTCAAGCTTATACTATGAGATGATTTGTCTATTGTGACTATGCATGTTTTGAGTTGTGAAACTATAATCTATTATAAGGTCTGATCAAGGGTTTCAACCTATCTTGCATGAGGGTTTTACTATGTGTTGGTGGGTTGATTCACATTGATTTTTTATCACATGATTGCACTCTTGAATCACATGATTTTGAACTAGCATTACACACCCACCAAGTGTTTGATAAATTGTCTTGACATGAATTCTTTGGTCATTAATGGCCTATGATATGGTTTAGAAGTTAAGTGACTCTATATGATGATGAAGAGATTGTATGTATATATTGACTGCATGAAAAGTATCAATATTATTGCAAGTTGACCATACCTTGTTGAGGGGGTGACATGCCTCATCCACTTTGATCGGGGGTGCTACACCCATCTACCATGTTGAGAGGTATATATCTTGGCCACTTTGATAGGCGATGCTATACCTATCTACCATGTTGAGGGGTGGATATAATAAGAAGAGTTATGGGCCTCATCAAGGATCTTTTTTATCAAACCATAAACACATGGTACACAAAACCTACCATGGTACCTAAAGGCACCTTCTCCATCTTGGGAGAAAACGTCCACCTTGCCCTCTTTCACCAGGGCCTTTAATTGTAACAAGGAGGGATCAAGATCTCATTTTACCATCACCTCATCAACCAAAGAAGACGTAGAACCATCAACAACAACCACACCACTATTACCATCGTCTTCCAATCTAACTCCCAATCTAGCCAACCGATGCACCTCCCTAGGCATTTCCTTATCACCACCATCAACTTGTGCTAGGCTACCCATGGACACCCAACATAAAGTATCCACCACCATATTTGCCTTACCCAGATGAAATGCATATTCATATCATCATCCTTAAGAAGTTCTTACCATCTCCTTTGCCTCAAGTTGACATCTTTTTCAGTGAAGACATACCGGAGGATCTTATCATCGGTTAACACCTCAACATGCGCCCCATATAAGAAGTGATGTCGAATCTTTAACGCAAACTCAATGGCGGCTAACTCTAGATCATGGGCAGGGTAGTTCCTTTCATATACATTGAGTTGTCTAGAAGCATAAGCTATGACCTTACCATTTAGCATCAAAACACAATCCAAAACAACCTGGGAAACATCATAATACACCACAAATCCCTCAAGCCCATCCGGTAGTGACAATATAGGAGTGGACAAAAGCTTGCCTTTCAATGTTTGAAAACTCCATTCACATTCATTAGACCACACATACTTGGCCTTCTTTTGAGTCAATTTTTTCATAGGGGAAGAAATAGAAGATAAACCATTCACAAACCTTCAATAATAGCTTTCTAAGCCGAAGAAACTCCCTAATTCTAATGGAGTCAATGGTCTAGGCCAATTTACAGTCACATCAGTTTTTTTACGATCTACCTTTATACCATCCCTCGACACCACATGTCCAAGGAAGACAACCTCCCTCAACCAAAATTCACACTTTTCATATTTAGCATACAATTTCTCCTTCCTCAATCTTTACCATACAACCCTCAAATGAGCCCTATAGTGCTCCTAACCACGAGAATAGGCCAAAATGTCATCAATGAAGACCACAAGAAAGGAATCAAGGTAGGATTTGAAGACCCTACTCATAAGGTCCATGAAGATGGCCAGTGCATTAGTCAACCCAAAAGACGCCATAAGAAACTCGTAATGCCCATATCTGGTCAGAAAGTTTGTCTTTGGAATATCACACTCCCTCACCTTCACTTGGTGATACTCGGACCGAAGATCAATCTTAGAGAAATGGATATCCCCTTGCAATTGGTCAAACAAGCCATCAATCCTTGGAAGAGGATACCTTTTCTTGACGGTGACCCTATTGAATTACCGATAGTCAATACACATTCTAAGAGACCCATCCTTATTTTTCCCAAACAACACTGGATCACCCCTAGGTGATTGGCTACGTCTAATAAATCCCTTCTCCAACAAATCCCTCAATTGTTCCTTCAACTCCGCTAGGGCCATACAGTAAGGGGAAATAGAAATGGGTTGAGTATAGGGGGGAGGTCTATGCCAAAGTCTATTTTCCTTTTGGGAGGAACATCAGAAGGTCATTAGGAAAGAAATCAACAAACTCATTTACAACCAAACTGACTCTATGGAATGGACTTTAGAATCCACATCCCTAACCATTACAAGATGGTAAAGACACCCCTTAAAGAACAACTTACGGGCTTTAATGAAAGAGATGAATCTATCGTTGACCACCACATCTTGACTTTCCCACTCAAGGACGGGTTCATTTGTTAATTATAATTTGACCCTATGGGTTCTACAATCAATTGAAGCATAGTAGGCATGCAACCAATCCATCCCAAGAATGACATTAATATGAACCATGTCTAACTCAACAAGATCTCAAGGCAACACTTTATGCAAGATGCAAATAGGACAACTTCTATAAACTTTTCTAGTAACAATAGATGCACCAATAGGAGTAGATACTTCATATGACTCATGCAACAACTCGGTGTCTACTTGAAACTTTTGGGCAAAAATGGGGGTAACAAAAGAAAGAGTGGCACCCAGATCAATCAATTCATACACATCAAAGTCAATGATTTTTAACATACCGATAATAACATCAAGAACATCATCAACCCTTTGCCTTCCATGCAAAGAATAGAACTGGTTGTGCCTTGGGGAACCATCTTGTCAGCCACCTCTCCCTAATGGGACTACATTAGCATCTTGTGGATGAATCTCCTTGCCCTTGTTATGATTTCGAGGGCAATCTATCGCCTTATGCCCTATCTTTCTTCAACCATAGCAAGAACCGGTATTCCTCAAACATGGGCCACCATGACCCTTACCACACTTCAGACACATATCAATTAGAGCCATACCCCTTACACCTTAGGCCCTCGAAAGATCACTTGCAACTCTCTTATCAAGTGAAGGCCTTTGGCCTTGGTGGAACCGGCCACTCCTTTGGAACTTACCCTAAAAAAGGGACCTCTTGGCCTCATGCCCCCTTCTCTTCCTCAATTTCTCCTCTTCCATTTATTTGGCATAGGTCATCAAAAGTGACAAGTCCATGTCACTAATCAACATGACAGACCAGCATTCTTCACTAACGAAGTCGGAGACACCCATAACATATTTCTTCATTCTCGACCTTGAGTTGGAAATCAAGTGAGGAGCAAACTTTGAAAGTTGGGTGAACTTGAGCGCATACTCCCTCACATTCATTGACCCTTGTCTCAAATTCATAAATTTCACCAACTTAGCTTCCCTAAGTTCACGGGGGAAGAACTGATTAAGGAAGGCAACCTTGAACTCCTCCCAAAGCACCACATAGTTGACTTCCTTTTCCTCCTTCCATTGGTTATACCATATTTATGCTATCTCTTTGAGTTGGTAGGCCACCAACTCCTCCTTATTCTCTGGCCTCACACGCACGATGGATAATATTTTGCAGACCTCATCAATGAACTCTTAGGGGTCCTCACTCACCTTTGACCCATGGAATTTCAGGGGATTCATTCTCATGAAGTCTCTTACCCGAGAGGCCGGTGTAGTAGCATGGGGAGCTTGGGCCCCTTGGTTAGATTGATTAGCCATCACTTGTGCAAGCAAGGTTAGATCATCCTTAAGCTCTCTATTGGTTGGTTGTGCCTTTGGCATGTGAGCTCGTCTTCCCCTCATATTAGGAATGATCTAGTATAACAAAGAACAATCATTAAGGGGAAATCTTACATCAACTCTATAGCATGAAATAGAATAGGAATAAGGGAAACATTTCCTAAAATGTCTCATAGTCTCCTACTCATAGTTGTGGTGCACAACACAACCATGAATAAGACTCTAATCAATGTGGTGTGTTGGACTTCGAGGATCTAACAACATAGTGCTTTGATACCACCTTTGTCACGACCCAAGCCTAGAGCCTAGATGTGACTAGCGAATAGGGAACTTGAAGGAACCCCAAACAAGCCTCAAAGCATATTATTACACATCCTTGGTCGCGAAAGCAATTAGAATTATAATAAAAGATAAATGTAAAGAAGGAGAATTAGGACTAAGGATAAACTTCCATATCATAAACGTCAAAAGTTAATAGTGTCAAGCTTTAAGCTTATACACATAATATGTCCAACAATACCTCTACTACATAGATAAGAGGAGGGGCCAAGACAAAGCAACTGGGGTTATCCTTATAGTCAATACATAAGTTAAAGAGAGAAAGTCTGAATACATAGAAATATATCATAAGTAACATCCCTGGAATAGAGGACTCACCAACAAGCTTGATAGAAGTTGTACTAGCCACACGGAAGAGGATGATCAAGCAGTACACCGGTTCCTACATGGTGATATCATATAGGTATAGAGTATACATTAGGTCCATTTGAAAGTGGTAAGTATGTATGTAATGAAACATAGGGGAGGTATCATAGGCAAAGTTCATAATCATAAACAATGAATAACATACTAATAATATGGCATGTATGAATGACGCTTATACTAAAACCATGTTTATATAGATCATAATACGAGTGTAAGGAGTGACCATTATAGTTCAAGCCAAGGCCAATTGCCCCCTTGGATAGGTGTATGACATACGAACCCCTTCATGAGGTTGATGGAGTACAAACCCACTACTGAGGTTGATCGAGTACAAAACCCCCATCAAGGTTAACAAAGTACAAACCCCCAATCAAGGTTGATGGATACCAACCTTCAACAAGGTTATCCAGGCCTACCACCCCCCAAGCAAGGCAACCAAGGTACCAACCCCTCGATAGGTAACTCGAGACTACAACCCCCCGAGCTAGGCTTGGTCATCCCCAACACAAGATAGAGATAATATCATATATACATAC
>JAOTQR010093165.1:0-31873 GCA_025774065.1 Solanum ossicruentum | reverse complement strand
CCGTAAAATTAGGTGGCGACTCTGTGTCCTTTCGAATCTCGAGAATTAATTTTGCTTAAATTAATTAAGTTTAGATTAATTCTTGATTTTCGAATAATTTTCCAACAATTCTTAATTTTTCTTTAAAGTCGGTCATTTTTCATGATAACAAATATCAAATATTAAAGAAGAATAAAAAGTAGTATATATTTTTAATTTATTTTCCCCTTTACATATAGTATACTATATTTTTACTTTTCTGAATTATTAAATTATTGTTCTTATTAAAAAGATATGATTCAAAGTACTTATTTCATCTATTTTTATTTATTGACTATAGTAGAACACATGTTCATTTTTACTTGTCTAATTTAAGAATTCCAATTAAATTATTACTTAATTTTTAATTTACTACTAACGATATTCATCTTCTAATGCATTTCCTAAAATACTGAATTTATTATATTTGAAGGGTATAATAACATTATCATTTTTTAATTATATTTGAAGGGTATAGGAATATTATCATTTTTTTAGTCATCACACCTTAAGGAATATGCCAAGTTAAGTAAAAATGGATGGAGGAAGTAGCTGTCATTTTAGAAAATCAAAATATAATTGAATTAATATTAAGTACTTTTATAAGTAATAAATATTGACTAATTAACATAAAAAGTCTTAGTGAAAAACATATACACATTCTTCAATATTGTGACTGATTATATTAACGTTTTTATTTATTTATTAAAGTGAGATTAAAGTGAAAAGATTTATTGAAGAGACTATTTGTTGGTGTAATGTTACAAATATAATAAATTACAGTTGAAAAATAAAATGATAAAATTGAATAAAAATTCATTAAGGTTGAGACGCAGTTATCTCGCTCTCTTTTAGGAGATTCAAGCCCACTGCAGCAAACGTTTTCACCGTCCATTCTCCTTGACTTGTCTCCTCCAGTCAGGATACAATAATCTTTCACAAAAGTGTAACTCAATAAACTCTGGACAAGTGTTGAGTTTCAAGCTCTACAAAAAGAACACCTTCCCTCAACTAATGCGAACTCTCTTTTTACAAACTTTATGCACTTTGTATTCTTCTCATATGTTGTATCACAAAACAAATGAAGAACTTCCACTATTTATAGTTGTGAAAGTCTTTCATACAATGAATAGAAAGTAAATAGGATAGGTAAATAATCTAGAGGTTACATAGATTACAAAGTATAATGAAGACGTTAAGAGGAAAATAAAGGGAGGCAACTAATGCACTTCAACGTGCAATGGTCAATGGACCAAACTATCAACAGTCACAAAGTATTACTCACAACGAGTAATGCGGCAAATTAAGTACTCCAAACGGCTGCAAAATAATGCCCACTAACAGTAATGCTAATGCCCACTGACAACCTTTATACATAGGAACGGATACATTTAATAAAATAAGTAAATATGTAACCAACAATCTCCCACTCATTTTAATATTATATGAGAGAGTTTATCAGTTGAAGGAAGATCACTATGCATGATGAAGATGTGCTCTGCATTGAACCTCCACTTAGTGAAACAATAATTTTTACTCTAGAGTCGTAGTGGTCTCAAACTTGAACTATGACAAGGAAAATAAAATATTATTGCTCATATATGATGACCAAGGTGTTGACATGAGTTTTACAAGTAAATACATTACGGCCTTGTTCTAACCCGATTTCATGAGTGTCTTTGAAAATAAGCCTCATTCTCATATGAAGCGACCTACCTTCGCACTCACATAGGTGAAATCTCTCAAGAGTGCTCCTATAATTTGACACTCCACTCATATGAGATATAGATTTTCATTAAGAGTTCATAGACTCAACCTCCACAAATCATTATAGGATAAATGCACTCACATCATAGAGATTGAGTAAAATTAATATTAGTTCATTTCACAACAAGTCATCATATGATTCGTTTTTCCCATTGAACATGGTTATAGGATCTCTAGTCCCCCATATTCGGTTTCCTCATATATGACTCATAATTTATAGGCTTCAATTTCACCCCTTCGATGTGCTTCAGACCTTTTATCTTGCTAAGGCCTTAGTACATGTATCTGCAATATTAGCAAATGGTATACCACTGATCAATATGATCTCACAATATTATGTTTTATTCTCATGGGTCTGAATTTATCGTTATAATTACGATTTTTGTACTCTACCCAATTTTTTTGGTGCTATCACAATTAATCAAAATGATAAAAAAAAAATTTAAAATAAAGTGTTTGACCTAATAAAATCAATTCACTTTTTCACTAGTTGAAGCTAAAATATTTTACTTCAACCTCCATAATGAAGCTAGCAAATAATATAATTTGCTTTTCTCATTCCCACAAATATCATCAATTTTTTCTCATCTGGTTTGCTTGTACCTGTCAAATACTTTTACTGCAAACACAACTTCAAGGCAAATTGTTAGTTACATATCTCATAGTTTTTCTAGGGTAGCGAACTCCTTTTTTTCTTTGTCACATTGCTTTGACACAACTGAATTAAAGGTATAGCAAGACTACAACCAATAAAACTGTCTTTCACAATTTTCACAACATAATGTGATTTGACAAGAAAATTTTCATCACCCATTTTATGATATTTTTATTCCAAGAATGAAATTTCCTCACCCAAATATTTCATATCAATATGGCTACTCAACATTTTTTCTTATCATATCTTTGATAACATGTTGAATTCAAAAACTCACCAAATCATATTGAAAAAAAATATCATGTGATATTTTCAATATAATATATATGTATCTACAATCCTCTTTTTAGAGCATTACTCAAAGATGCAAAAATCACAATTTCACAATAATTTTTTCTCATTTCATGACCCCTCACTATTTTTAGAATTTAAATACTACTTTGTGTTCATCAAAAGAAATCACTTTATTCATAAAATTATTAGTTAAAAAGTTTTTTTTTTCTCCTTTACTTTTTCTTCGCTTGAATTGAGCAAGTAAAAATTATACTTTACCCGTACATCTCTTCTCTTTCATCTCTTGATGAGAGCAACACTGAAGCAGAACAATATTGAGATCTCCTATCTTAATATTTGCACTTTTTCAAACTGTAACAAAAACATGAATCTTCTTAAAATTGTTTGTTTAATATGCCACAAATACAATAAATTACAGTTAAAAAATAAAATGACAAAATTGAATACAAATTTATTGAGGCTAAGACGTGGATATCTCGCTCTCTTTAAGGAGATTCAAGCTCACTGCAGCAAACGTTTTTGCCGGTCAGCAGTATTCTCCTTGACTTATCCCCTTTAGGATACAACAGCCTTTTAGAAAAGTGTAACTCAACAAACTTTGGACAAGACCTGAGTCTCAAGCTCCACACACCTCCCTTCAACTAATAAGAACTCTTTTTTTATAAACTTTATGCACTTTATATTCTTCTCATATGTTGTATCATAAAACAAATGAAAACTTCACTATTTATAATTATGAAAGTCTTTCATACAATGAATAGAAAGTAAATAGAATATATAAATAGTCTAAAGATTACATAGGTTACAAAGTATAATGGAGACATTAAGAGGAAAATAAAGGGAAGCAACTAATGCACTCCAACGTACAATGGTCAATGGACCAAACTGCCAGCAGTCACAAAGTATTACCTAAATGAGTAATGCAGCAAATTAAGTACTCCAAACGACTGCAAAATAATGCCCACTAACAATAATGTTAATGCCCACTAACAACCTTAATACATAGGAATGAATATATTTAATAAAATAATATTAAAATGTAACCAATACAATTTAATATTTTAAACAATTAAAAATAATACATAAATATGTTATAATCAAAACAGAAAGTTTCTCAAGGAAAGTGTCAAAGTAAAATGTGATAAAGTGAAATGTTCCGAAGGAAGTATGTCATTTTTTGGTTGGTCCGATATTTAAGAATGAATAATTTTTTTTACACAAATCAAAAGAGCTTTTATAATGTAATTTTAAATATGTTATAATTGTTTATTGTTTTGAGCGAGTGGATTTAATGTAAAAAACAAAAATTTAACTAAAAGTTTATTTAATATATAAAAAAAATATTACAGTAATATTTTTATTCAAACAAACTAAAACAAAAGTATATCTTCTAAAATAAAAGATAGCAATGTAAGTGTAAGGATCCAAAATCATGTGAGAAGACATTTGCTTTCAACCCACTAAGGCAAGTCAATCTAACATGAAAACAACTAAATAAAGTGAAAGATAAAACAAATACATGGTCTCATATGTAAAGGTAAGCATTAAAAGGTAAATACATAAAACCATTAAAAAGGTAATCCAAAGCTAAAATTCGATCCAAGATTGGTATCATAAATACAAGTCGCTACTATAATAGAATTCAAAGAAATTTATACAAGTCTCAGTGTCTTTGCTTCTCAAATAGAACAAGAACAAAAAGTAAATAGAAGTTCGAAGGGCCCACTAAAAGGGACAAACTGCTGCTTTTCAGGTTGTCTTAGAGCTCGAACCCAAAATGGGAAATAAGAATATTAAGAATTACTACAAAATATTCCTACATGAGATACGCTCGCATAACGCGTCTTCCCAAACTCTGTTGGCAAATCCGAGGCCGAAAATGTGATCAGTACGAATTTATGTGAGAGAACGGTCTTGGTTGATATTTAGAGCAATTGGATCGAAAGATAATTTTTCGATGCGAAAATATAATTCCAGAGAAGTGCGTGACATGTCCGCATCGCGAACTTGTCGCGTATTTACACTTGGTTGTGATCCCAATATTTTCTACGGGATTAGAAAACTCAATCAAAAATTTTTTGACTAAAAACCCCAAAAAATGACAGTTGTGGACTTGGAATCTCCGAAGAGAAAAATCTCAGTTTTTCGCGAGGGGCATTCCAAAACTTTCCCACCCTCCTCAACTTAAAAAACGATCAAAATAGGTCATTTTAAGCGTAAAAATGATTTTAACACCCATTCTTAAGCCTTTTTTAAACTTCTATCAAAAACTAAGGCTACAAAGAAGAGAGAAAGAGTGAAGATCAAGAAAATTGAGGATGAATTCTTGCAAAGTTGATTGTCAAACTCCATACCAGATATGTAAGGGTAAACTAAAACATGAAGTTGTCCTTCCATGTGCCTCTATTGACGGTAATAGAAAGATTGTGAATGTTTTGAGTCCCCATGCATGTTTCTTGAAAATTTTCTTATAAATTATATACATTCTGTGTACTTTCATATGTTGATGATCATCATAAACTTAATTTTACTGATAAAATACTTTTCATGAGTTACTGTATAAACCTTATATGTTATTTTATAAAAGATTGCATGAATAAACCTAGGGAATGAGTCTAGAGCCTTGATTTGAGAATGTTGATTGTGATTGTGGTGTAAGCATGTTGATAGGTTGATAGAACTTGATGGTCCTAAGATTCTCTATAATTGAACTCTAAAAATTGATCTAATTGATGGTTCTCTTAATGATTGGTCTAAGCTCCTTTGAATGATATGATTGAGAATTGAGTTGATTACATGATTGACAGGCCAAAAGGCCCGATTGTGATAAAACTGATGGATTGATGAGAGTCTTTATGATACCAATTGATCTGATTGATTGAGAGAGATTGTCTTATGAGCATTGAGTCTTGCGAGGAGTATCGAGCGTAGAAATAAGTAAGAGTAAGCCCGAATCGAACTCATTTACTATGTCGCCAAGCATAGGTGAGGATTGAACTGTTAAATAGGATGTTCTCTCTTGATTGGAAGTCTCTGAAAAAATTGCGGACTTGATTGACTAGATCCATTATGGATTCTGTTCGTTCTTTACCTGTCAAGTGCGGAACAACTGTGGCTACATTAGAGGGGTTGTTGTACAATCACTGGCTTATAAGTGATTATTGTCGGATAAGAGAAACTCCCATATAGGTTCTATACTAATAGTGCCTGATTGGATTGGATTGTATTGATGGGTCATCATCTACTTTTTATTCTTGCTTTAGATAGACATTTGACATTCTGATTGAGTTCTTATCTCTTGATTTGAGTTGTCTGTGTTAATAGTATTCTACGTTGATGCATTTTTTATTCAGTCATTTTACATACTCATATATTCCACATACTAATGCCCATTTGAATTGCATCATTTCATGATGTAGAGATAGGTACTAGAGAACATCAATAAGCACTTTGTTGACAATCTGTTTCACATATCAGCTGATTGATGAGTCCTCCTTGACTTCGGAGGATACACATGATTTGTTTCATCTATTTTTTTTTAGATTTAGACATTAGATTAACTTTATTTTGATTTGAGGTAGGCATGAGTCTGTCGTTGGCATCATTGAATAGTTGATTTGATTAATCGTGAGTTGAATATTTATTTTGGGTCTAGTTTCTTTCTTACTAGCCT
Organism: Solanum ossicruentum; assembly: GCA_025774065.1. Classification (NCBI taxonomy): domain Eukaryota; kingdom Viridiplantae; phylum Streptophyta; class Magnoliopsida; order Solanales; family Solanaceae; genus Solanum; species Solanum ossicruentum. The sequence continues at coordinate 25,466 of JAOTQR010093165.1, read as the reverse complement.
TATTGAGTTAATTTGATCATTTACTTATTGAGATTGTCCACCCCTTTTACGGTCTTTAGTTTTCTGCTAATATGTTAAATATTGATTGAATGAATGTGACGAGGCCAAGTGGTTTGCTTAAGGACTAGCAATAGTCTCAGAGTGTTAGCTACGTCCAGGGTATCCTCCCGGGGCATGACAAACTTGGTAGTAGAGACAGAGTTCAAGATTCTCTGGGAGTCTATGAAGCCGTGTCTAGCAGATTCTTGTCTAGGAGTGTGTTTCACACTACACTATATAAGCACAAGGTTATAAGACATTAGGAAAGGTTACATTTCTCTCATATTCTGATTCGTGCAATAGAGTTACAACTCTATGAAAACTCTCTTCTAATTCATATATTACATGTTTGCAGAATTGTGACCACGCCTCATAGAAGAGTTTTCAGAGGAAGAGGGTGTCCTACCAGACAGAATGTTCACCAACCTGAGCCCCAGGATCATGATGAACCCATAGGCCCAGTTATCCCTGAACAACTACCATAAGATGAAATCTCGAATGTTGATGTCACGATCCAAACCTAGGGTGTCACATCCCATGAGGGTATCCTAGATATAACTAGCACTCAGAGACTATTGCTAGTCCCCAAGCAAACCACCTGGCCTTATTACATTCATTCAATCAATCGATTAGCGAAAGATATCAGAAAATGGCAAATAGCTATCAGTAGGCTATGCTACCTCATCACATCAACGTCAAAAATAAATGGACATCCTCCATAAGACTAATCATTAACATCCATCACATTAAATAGGATTAGAGAAAACGCAGTTTAAAAAGGAATTGGAAAAGAACCCCAACATCAACCCATTATCTCTCTATGTCTATAAAGTCTATGTCTATGATCTAGGAAGGTACCATGACAGGTCATGTCTACCATAACTCAAGAAAATAACTTAAACATATGAAAGAAAGAAATATCCTCTGAATACAGTGGAGGACTCACTACTCTCTGGAATCAGGGAACTCTAAAACCTCAACAATTCACCTTCTGAAGTCCTCTGTCTACTAAATGTGCATCATAAAATGATGCAGTGCCAAATGGTGTTAGTATATAGAATGTACTGTATGTAAACAGGCTAAATGTAAATAGTATAGATAGATATGACATAAAAAAATCAACTCATCAGTTATTCACCTAACTCAGGATAAAGAGTAGGACAACATCATATCATATCAATCAAGACTCATAATCATACCATCACATCAACATCAGAGTACTATCAAGATAAAACCTATCTGGGAGTTTTTCTAATCGATAACCATCACTTATGATCCAGTGATGATATAACAAAGTGATGTCATTATCACATCCGTCCAGTACCTTGTCAGGGTAAAGAACGATATCTATCAGTGGATCCATAAATCTGTCAAGTCCTCTTTTGGGACTAAGGAAACATCCGCTCTCATGGTCTAATCCTCTCCTACATTGGCCATGTAGTTAATGAGTGTGAATAGGACTCACTCTTACCATTTCGGTGCTCAATACTCCTCCTATGACTCGACATGCTTATAATTCTATAAATAGCAGTACGTCTTTATAGTCAGTCTCTCTTGGATAGGGACATCAACTCATCCTATCATCTATCAACTCAAGGAATTAGGAATTTTTGTTAAAATTCAAGTTCAACCTCTTAAAGACTCTAAGGGTCTCACTCTCGGTCAATCCCATCAACATTATCATCAACACTTACTTAATTCAAGACCCAGACCACAACAACCAAGCGTATTTACATCATCAAGGCTCTAGACATCAACCTCTAGGTTCATTCTTGGAATCTTTGGCAATTAAGCATGTAGAGTTTATACAATAATTTAGATAAATCATTTAAGCAAGTAGTTCAAGTTATGATGATCATCAATTCTAGAAAATATCTGTAGAATAAAGATAGTTTCAAGATAACATTCAAGAATTTACAAACAAGACCCATCACTTTCAACCATTAACTCACTGTAGTCAAAGGGGCACATAGGAGGAAGATCCCATGCTTTGGGTAGCCTTACATACATGGAATGAAGATTATCTTAATCTTATTCAAGAGCTTGACCCTCAACCTTGAAATCCTCAAGCGTTTCTTATCTTCTCTCTCAAGAATTTGTTCACGTAGGAGTTATGAAAAATGTGTTTTAAAACCCTTAGTACGAATAGAATAATCCTTAAACTCGTTTTTGGGACTTAGGATAGAGTGAAAAATGACTAAAAGGCCCTTCCTATAGGTAAAAGAAAGTTTCCACAAATTTCGCACTGGTTCGCGATACGCCAGGGGCACAGGCTAGTATATTTTTTCCAAAAGTTTCTCTGGATGAATTTTAATCCTCCCGTTGAAAATTTTTAAAAAATATAAATGTCAGTCCGCATTCCGTTTGCATCACACCAAGGACGCGAACTGACACTATTTTTTAATCAATTAGCAAAAATTATTTTTTGACCTCGATGCTCTAAAATTGGGTCTAGGCAATTTTTCCACTCAGTTTTTTGCATTGATTGCAAATTCGGTCTCGAATTTCCCATCGGAGCTTGGGAAGACGCATTATGCACATGATTATGTTCTAGGATCATTTCAATAATTTTTTAGGGTGTTACATAGGGCCTAGATATGACACAAAAAATGAGAACCTGAAGGCCCCTAACAAGCCTCTTAGATCATACATGTATCATAGGTTCAAATAATGAATAATAGTCGAGTGACAATATTAAATGGGGAATGGGACTAAGGGACAATCATAACTAAAAGTGGAAGCTCAGGTTAATATTTCAAGACATAATCAAAATGAAGTAGTAGTCCAGACACACCTCTAAACAAAAGACAATAAACGGAGCCAGTCTGGACCCCTCAATACAAATTCTTAGAAGAAAATACATAACGTGTCTTAACTATCAAAAGTAAAGCTAGAAGATAAAGACTCTATTCTCGGTGAATGGGAAATCACCTAATCTTAGAGTTTTCATGTCAACCTATCCATGAGGAGGATAAGTTAGTTCATCTATCCCCACATGATTATAAGCATGTAGGCAAAATGCGGTTAGTACTTTGGAATGTACTAAGTATGCAAGTATACAATGCAAAAAGTAAATATAATGATAAAGAATACATACCAGATATGCTCAAATTCTAAACTTTAACAACGAAATCAGTTTCAATATAAAGCGTAAAACAATGTCATGATAATGCAAAGAAAGCACATAAGAAATAAATGTGGAAATAAAATCGTAACCGACAAAATCATATGAGTTATAATATAAAGTACTGATGTTATACTTTACACCAACTAAAGAGTGAGCCTACCTACCAAGATAAACTCTAAAAATAAAAATACTAGATGGATCCACTAGTTGGAAGGGCTAAGAAAGTAATATCAGAAGGGCTAAAAAGGCAAAATTAAAAAATATCCTATAGTGGCACGTAGTTATGAGATTAGAAACTTTATAAAGACCCCTTGGATGGAGCCTCACTCCTAACTCATTCGGTGCTAAGTCAAAATTCGACAAAAATAGACAATGCATAATCAGAATAATCAAAATATCAACTTAATTCAGAAAGTCTTAGCTTGTCAAATCATATTTAACTTGTACTTAAGAATAGTTCCACAATAAAATTCAGAATAATTCGGAGCTGGTCTTGAGTCACCCAATATCAATTCAAAACTTCTAGTTCTTATCCTTGTTCAAAATCACATACTCAAATCCATTATTCATAATCAACTTAATTCATATCTGGGTATTTATCAAATAGCCTTAAAATCATATAATTGGATCATATTCAAGCTTCAAATAATCAATTAAGCAACGTAGGATCAAAATCATATAAAACCTTAAGAAATATTCATAAATAATCATAAAAATGGACGAGTAATCATAATCTAAGTAATATCAATTATTATGCAATTACCGATAAAGAAAAGATTAAAAATTCATAATTTAAAGTTTAGTTTTCGAAGAGGACTTCTTGGTTGAAAGAAACCAAGAATCAAACCCACATTCCTTAAATCCTTGAAATTACTTGAAGGAAAACTGAGGATACTCGAAGGATTTGCTTAAGTTCTTAAATTCCAATGAAAGCTCTTGAGAATCTTGGAATCGAATGGTGGATTTTGCAGAGGATTTTGGGAGAGAATTAGGGCTAAGATTTCTTAGAAAAGTGTATGTGGGTTTTTGAGAACCCCTTCTTAGGAATATATAGATATCATCAAAAGGTCATAAAATAACATTTTAATGTATCTTGTTGGCAAAATCGGCAGTCCAAAGGTCTCATCGTCGAACCATTCGGCACTACGCTGAATGGGACCTTCAAAATGCTCTTTTTCTTTTTTTTACTGTTTTTGAAACTTTCTGGAGCAATTTAGCAACAAATTAGGCGATGGGTCGAATGCATTCGGCAGTCAAACTGACTATTGCCCTTTTTGACATCCCAAACAGGGTTCAGTAAAATGGTCATAATAATTTACTCCGAACTTGGAATAAGGTGAAATTGGATTCGTTGAAAAGCCAATTTAAGGACCTATAATTTGGTAGGTAGAGGGTCACATACTTCATTATGTCCTAAGAGATATGACCATTTGAAGTTGACCCTTATATGAATTCACATCGAAACTTAACCGATTCAAATTGTTTGGTCTTGACTCGACTTAAGAGATGCCTTATGACCCCTAACCACATGCAATACACTTTGACTACTTAGAAATTGATCCCACCACCTTAAAAGTCATCAAGTTGAGCCTATATGCATATGAGGAATGAGGGTCTTAGCTTAAGATCTAGGGTGTTACAATATCTCCCCCTTGGGAGCATTCATCCTTGAATGTGATGGAAACACACTTGAAAGGAGTAACAAGACAAATTTTAGGTCTTACATAAATGAGTCAATGCAACTTAAACATCATTTTCATGAATTCATAAACTTATGCATTAAACATTATCAAAACATATCATTATGAGTATATATGTACGCAATATGACATTGAAGGGCTAAAGTACATGACTTGACACCAAACATAGGATTATCTTATTTCCTTAGGTTTAAGTAGAATAGAATAGATATGGATATCACTTTTTCATATCTGCTTCAGCTTCCCAAGTAGCAATTTAGACTTGTAGATTCCTCCAAAGAACTTTAACGGATAGTACATCTTTGTTCTTTAACATCTTTACTTGTCTATCCAACATTTCCACTGGAACTTCTTCATATATCAAATTTTTGCCCACAATCCCTACAACTTCCAAAGGTACTATGGAGTTTCGGACACCTACATATTTCCTCAATATAGACACATGGAATATGGGGTGAACCAACTCCATCTCGTTAGGAAGCTCAAGTTCATAAGCTACTTTACCAACCCTTTTCAAAATTTTATAAGGACCCACAAACCTTGGATGCAATTTACCCTTCTTGCCAAAATGTACAACACCCTTTATGGGTGAAACTTTGAGATGTACCCAATCTCCCACATTAAATTCAACATCTCTCTTTCTCACATCCATATATGATCTTTGTCAGTTTTGAGTTATTTTTAATCTATCTCTTATCTTCCTCACCTTCTCCATAGCCTCCAAAACCAAGTCTGGATAGAACAGGGCCATTTCACCTACCTTAAACTAACCAACCAGTGATTTAAACTGCGTACCACAAAGAGCTCAAATGGGGCATTCTCAACGTTAGAAGGATAATTATTGTTATATGCAAACTCAACAAGTGGCAAGTGATCATCCCAGTTACCTTTAACATAGGCTCTCAACATATCTTCCAATGTTTGGATAGTCCTTTTAGCTTGACCATCCATTTTTGGATGAAATGTGGTACTCAACTTTACCTTAGTACCCAAACCTCTTTGGAATGAATTCTAGAAATGAGAAATGAATTGAGGACCACGATTTGATATTATTGACAAAAGAAGCCCGTGTAACTAGACCAAATCACGAAAGTACAACCTTGTGTAATCCTCTACATTATATGAAGTCTTGACTGGCAAGAAATGAGACGATTTGGTTATACGATCCATAGTCTCCCAAATAAAATCAAATACCTTCTAAGTTCAAGGCAACCCAATACTGAAGTCCATATTGATTTACTCCCACTTACAAGTTGGGATTTCAATATCTTAAGCTAGGCCACCGAGCCTTTGATTCTCGGCTTTGACTTGTTGACAATTTGGACACTCTTCCACAAACTTGTCTATGACCTTTTTCATACCACTCTACCAATATACTTCTTTCACGTCATGATACATTTTGTTGGAACCTGAATGAATGGAATAAGAAGAGTCGTGGGCTTCTTGGAAGATCAAAGCTCTCAACCTATCTACATCCAATACACACAATCGTCCTTGGTATTCCAAGACACCATCTCTCCCTTTTGAGAAGACCTCTACTTTTTTCTCTTCAATCAACTTCTCCGATTCAACTAAGGTAGGATCAAGGTCATGCTTGGACTTCACATCAATAATCAAGGAATATTGTGACCCATCAAGAACAGACATACAACCATCACCAGTGCCACTCAATATAACACCCAATCTAGCCAATCGGTGAACCTCTTTTGCCAAATCTTTCTTTTCACCTTTAACATGACTTACACTACCCACGGTCATATTACTCAAAGCATCGAACACCATATTATCCTTCCCAGGATGATAGTGAACACTCATCTCATAATCTTTGGGAAGTTCAATCCATCTCAGTTGCCTTAGATTCAAGTCCTTTTGAGTGAACACATACTGGAAGCTCTTGTGGTCAGTAAACATATCAACATGAGCCCCATAGAGATAATGTTGCCAAATATTAAGGGCATACAAGGACCAGTTCAACGTCATGAGTTGGATAATTGCAGTTATGCACCTTTATTTGTCTAGAAGCATAGGCTATAACCTTGCCATTTTGCATCAACACACAACCCAACCCAACCCTGAATGCATCACAATATACCACAAAACCACCTAAACTATCTGGAAGAGACAAGATTGGGACCGAAGTCAACTTATCTTTTAATGTCTGGAAACTCTTCTCACATTTATTAGAGCACACAAACATGGCCTTTTTTTGGGTCAATATGGTCAATGGGGATGCAATTGAAGAAAACCCTTCAACATACTGTCAGTAGTAACCTGCCAAACCTAAGAACCTCCTTATGTCAGATGGAGTTAAGGGTCTTGGCCAGTTTTGCACCATCTCAATTTTCTTTGGGTCAACCATAATACCTTTATCGGTTACCACATGGCCAAGAAAAGATACCTTTATCATCCAGAATTCACACTTGCAGAATATGGTGTACAATTTCTCATCTCTTAAAGTTTGAAGGGCCACTCTCACATGTTTCTCATGTTCTTTCTCACTTTGAAGTAGACTAGTACATCATTAATAAAGACCACAACAAAGAGTTCAAGATGAGGTTTGAAGACCCTATTCATAAGATCCATGAAAATTCTTGGCACATTTGTTAACCCAAAAGACATCACCCTAAATTTGAAGTGTCCATACCTTGTTCTGAAAGCTATTTTAGGGATATCACATTCCTTAACCTGCAACCGATTATAACCGAAATGAAGGTCGATCTTAGAAAAGTGTCTAACCCCTTGTAGTTGATCAAATAAATCATATATCCTCGAAAGTAGGTTCTTATTCTTAATGGTTACTTTGTTGGTTGGTGATAGTCAATGCATATTTGGTGTGACCCATCCTTCTTCCTCACAAACCAAATAGGAGCACCCCAAGGAGACTTTCTAGGCCTAATAAAGCCCTTCTCCAATAAATCCTTCATCTGATCCTTAAGTTCTTTCAACTCCACCGGTGCCATCCTATATGGTGGAATCAAGATAGGTTCGGTATCGAGAAGAATATCTATGCCAACATCAATTTCTCTTCCGGGAGGAATGTGAGGAAGATCTTCGGGAAACACATCAGAGAATTCATTGACTATAGGGACTTACTCTAGAGACGGAACTTCGTATAACACATCCTAAACCCTAACCATATGATAGATACACCCCTTAGAAATCATCTACGGGCCTTATGGTATGAAATGAACCTACCCCTTTACTACGAAATCTTGACCCTCCCACTCGAACATAGATTCATTGGATATTTGGAATTTGACTTTACGGGTTCTACAAGATGGCGGCATAGGAGGCATGTAACTAGTTCATACCAAGGATGATAGCAAAATCCACGATAAACAATTCGACAAGATCACATGGAAGAATCTTATGCTTAATCACACGGGAACACTTTTGTAGACCATTTAGCAGCTATTGACTCCCCTACAAGAGTAGACACAAGGAAAGGATCATGTAAACTTTCAGGATTCAAATTGAACCTATTAGCAGAGAAAGAGGTCACAAAGGATAAGTTGGCACTCAGATCTAACAAGATAGGAGCATCAAAATCGAACACTTTCAACATATCTGTGACAACATTTAGTTCTTCATCCACCTCTTGCCTCCCTTATAGTGCATAGAACCTATTATTATGAAGAGAACCACCTTGTTGCATACCTTGAGGCTTTTGAATGCTTGAGCATCATTTCCTTGTAGACAAATACCTTTACCCTTATCATGAGCCTTTGGATAATCAAAAATCTTGTGACCAAGTTTGTCACATGCAAAGCAACCATTAGTCTCTCGATAGCACATACCTCCATGGTTCTTCCACATTTTTGACATTTTGGATAAACTTGAGCACCACCACCTCCACCTTGCTGAGTCTTAGTAGGTTGGGCTCGATCATTAATATATCTTTGGTTTGAAGCATTTGAATACCCTTGTCATTGGAACCTTTATTTCTGTTGATTTTGATTGCCATCACCGGCCTTATTACCTTGATACCCACCATCATACCTTGACCTATTTTCATTACTCTTCCTCATCTTTCAAAGCTTCGTTTCCTCAAGTTGCTCGATATAAGTCATAAGCTGAGCTAAGTCCATATTCTTGATGAGTAGAGTAGTCTGAATTTCTTCATTTATGAGGTCTGAAACTCCTGAAATAAATATATTCAACCTTTCCCTTAGGTCAGGTAAAAGGATCGGAGCATACTTGAAGAGTGTGTTGAACATAAGAGAGTACTCACGAACGTTCATCGATCCTTGCCTCAAATTCATAAATTCTTTCATCTTAGCCTCTTTTAATTTCAAAAGGGAAGAAGTGGTCCAAGAATTCAAGCTTGAACTCTTCCTAACCAACTGGACCATTAAGAAACCTCTTTCCCTTCCACTGATCATACCAAATCTGAGCAAGGCTCTTAAGCTAGTAGGCCGCCAACTCGACCTTCTCCTCTGAAGAAACACCCATAATGGAAAGAATCTTGTATACTTTATTAATGAACTTCGCAGGGTCCTCATTAAGCTTATTTCCATAAAACTTTGGTGGGTTCATTCGGATAAAGTCTCTTACCCTAGGAGCCTGGGTGGGCTGAAGGAGTTGGAGCTTCAGGTGGAGCCTAAGTAGCCTATTTAGTAACAACTTGAGCCAATAGAGAGATAACATTTATGAACTCAGCATTGGACACACTACCTCTTCTTGAGGTTGAGGAGCCTCAGGTACACAGACATTTCTTCTCGAGGGCGTTATCCATATCGCAAAGAATAAGTCATTAGAAAGAAGAATATCTTAAGTTACTCTAAGAAATGACTTAATTTAAACAAAGAAGTGAAGCAATCTATAACATCTCATAGCTTCCTACTCATAATTATGGCATGTTTCACAACCATGAATAGGACTCTACTTGATGTGGTATGTGGATTTCTAAGGACCATTTCAAGACTTAGTGCTCTGATACCAAGCTTATTACAACCCGAACGTTGGCCTAAGTGTGACACGGGCAATGAGAACCCAAAGGTCCCTAAACAAGTCTCTCGGATCATACATGCACTTTATAGGTTCAAATAATGAATAATAGATGAGTGATAATAATATTAAATGGGGAATAGGACTAAGGATAATCATAGATGAAAGTGCAAGCTCAACTTAATATTTCAAGAAATAATCAAAGTGAAGTAGTAGTCTAGACACACCTACAAACACAAGACAATAAACGAATCCAAAAATACAAGTTTGGACCCTTCAATACAAAGTCTTAGAAGAAAATACTTAATGTGTTTGAAATATCAAAATTAAAGCTAGAAGGTAAAGGCTCTGTTCCCAGTGAATGGGAACTCACCAAAGCTCAGAGTCTTCACGATCAACCTAGCCACAAAGAGGATAAGGTAGTTCACCTGTCCCCACATGATTATAAGTATATAGGCAAAATACGGTTTGTACTTTGGAATATACTAAGTATGCAGATATGCAATACAACAAGCAAATATAATGACAAAGATAGGTACCAGATATTCCCAGATTTTGAAGCTTTAACAATATAATTAGTTTCAAAATAAAGCGTAAAATAATGTTATGATAATGTAAAGGAAGTGCATAAGCAAATAAGAGTGGGAATAAAATCATAACCGATAAAACAATATGAGCTATAATATGGAATACCGATGTTATACTCTATATAGGCCAAAGAATGAGCATACTTGCCAAGCTAAACTTCATAAAGAAAGATATCAAATGGATCCACTAGCAAGAAGGCCTAAAAAGGCAAAATAAGAAGGTCTAAAAAGGTAAAATCAAAATATCATACAATGGCACATAGTTATAAGGTTAGAAGCTTTATATAAGACCTCTTGGATAGAGTCTCACTCCTAAACTCATTTGCTGCTAAGCCAGAATCCCACGAAGACATACAATCCGTAATCAAAATAATCAAAATATCAACATAATTCAGAAGGTTTTAGCTTGTCAAAACATATTTAACTTGTACTTAAGAATAGCTCCACAACAAAATTCAGAATAATTCGGTGTGGGTCTTGATAAGTAACCCACTATCAATTTAAAACATATAGTTCTTGTCCTTGTTCAATATCACATACTCAAAAGTCAAATCCATTCCATAAAGTTCAACATCCGAAATTCATAAATTAACTTATTCCTGTTTGGGTATTTATTAAATAATCTTAAAATCATGTAATTGAATCATAATCAAGCTTAAAATAATCAATAAAGCTATATAGGATCAAAATCATATAAAACCTTGAGAAATCATATGAATGCATGAGTAATCATAATCTAAGAAATATCAATTACTATGCAATTACTCATAGATAAAAGATTAAAAATTCATATTTTAGAGTTTCATTTTCGAAGAGGACTTCTGGGTTGAAAGGAAACCAAGAATCAAATCCACATACTTTAAATCCTTGAAATTACTTGAAGGAAACATGAGGAGACTTGAAGGATTCACTTGAGTTCCTGAATTCCATTGAAAGATCTTGAGAATCTTGGAATTGGATGGTGGATTTTGGAGGATTTTTGGAGAGAATTAGGGCTAAGATTTCTTAGAAGAGAGTATGTGGGTTTATCAGGTCGAAACTCCTTCTTGGGAATATATAAATATCATCAAAAGGTAAAGAAATGACATTTTAACGTATCCCATTGGCAAAATCGACGGTCAAAAGGTCCCATCGCAGAACCATTTAACGGTGGGACCTTTATAATGCCTTTTTTTGTTTACAATTTTTGAACCTCTCCAGAGCGATTTGGTGATGCGCCAAATGCATTCGGCGTTCAAATTGACTGCCGCCCTTTTTAACAACCTAGATAGGCATCAATAAAATAGTCATAATATTTTACTATGAACTCGAAATAAGGTGAAATCAGATGCCTTGAAAAGATAATTCAAAGCCCTACAATATGGTAGGTAGGGGTCACCTACTTAATTATGTGCTAATAGATATGACCCTTTGAGGTTGACCCTTATATGAATTCACAACAGGACTTAGCTGATTTAAACCATGTCTTGGCTCGACATAAGAGATGCCTTGTGACCTCAAACCACACGTAATACACTTTGAATACTTAGAAATTGATCCCACCACCTTAGAAGTCATCAAGTTGAGCCTATACATGTACGAGGAACAACTTTGATCATAGCTTAAGATCTAGGATGTTAAAGCTGAGATTCACTAGGGTTATCCAGATTTTAGCCCAGGCTGTGACAACACTTGCTGCTAGACAAGGAGTGGATAGATAAGATGCATAGGAGAGATCCAGAGTCCATAAGGTCTTGAGGATGAACCCACTTGAGTTCATAGGGTCTACACCTAATTAGGACCTAGAGATCTATATTGATGAGCTTTGTAAAGTGTTTCACAAGATGTATGTGGCTAATGTTGATATAGTTGAATTGGTTGCCTACCACCTCTAAGGTGTTTCTAGACTGTACTTTAATCAGTAAAAGAAGGGTAGAGTGGAGGAAGCCCAGTGCTGACTTAGACAGTGTTTGAAGAAGCTTTTTTGGGGCGTTTCTTCTCGAGAGAACTGAGGGAGGCCAAGGTAAGAGAGTTCTTGAATCTTAAATAGGTTTCTATGACTGTGCAAGAGTTTGGGCTCAAGTTCACCTAGCTATCTTGTATGAGAAAGAGAATGGGGTTGTATGTTAATAGGCTGAACAAGAGCCGAAGAAAGATAGAAGGAGAGTTATGCTTGTGAGTGATATGGATATCGGGAGGTTGATGGCTCACGTACAACCAGCTGATGAGGAAAGGTAGTAAGACAGGAAAGAGTACAAAAATAAAAGGTCTAAAATATCCATCAATGAGGTTGGAAAGAGAGGGAATGGGAACGTAACTAGTTTCAATTAGGGCCAGCATCGTCATTTGCTAGTGCACCTGTTCCCAGAAATAGGAATAAACAGAGCTCTCAGAATTTTGGAGCCCAGGGATCTCATTCATAGGCTTGTGTGGCTCAAGGTTCACGGGGTAAGCCACCATGTGGTCAGTGTGGCAAGTTGCACTTAGGAAAATGCCATGAAGGTAGTGATGCATATTACAAATGTGACGATTGTCCAAAGTGAGCTGATAAGGCTCAGTCTTCTATACCAACTCCACCAGCTAGAGAAAACTAGAAAGGTGCTAGGTCAAGCGCAAGAGGAGCTACAAATAATTTGAATGCCATGGGTAGTCACCAAGATCAGGAGAAATCCTCAGATATTATGATGGGTATGATTCAAGTCTTTACTCTTGATTGCTATATTTTGATGGATACTAGTTCCACTGTCATTTTTGTCTCCTTTTGTGGCTAGTAGATTTGACAGAACTCCCGAGTGTTTTCTTGAACCTTTTGATGTTTCTATTTCGATTGGTGAGTCTATTCTAGCTAAAAAAAATCTATAGAGATTGTGTAGTGTTTGTTTATCACAAGGATACTCTTATTGATCTGATTTGGTTAGAGATGATTGGTTTTGATGTGATCATTTGCATGGATTGGCTTCTCACCTGCTAATCTCTAAAGGTTGTATCTATCATCTAGTGCGAGTAAATTATGATGATCTTGAGCCCCGTAACCTTTAGTCAATCCCGATTATCAATGAGTTTCCTGAAGTATTTCCTGAGATTTGCCTGGAATCCCTCTTGATAGGGAGATTGACTTTGGTATTGATGTTCTCCCTGATACTCAACCTATCTCGGTTCTGCCTTATAGGATGTCCCCCACTGAGTTGAAAGAATTAGAAGAGCAATTGAGAGATTTGTCAGAGAAGGGCTTTATTAGGCTGAGTTTTTCTCCTTGGGTTGTTCCTGTCCTATTTGTGTGAAAAAAAATATAGGCCTATCAGGATGTGCATTAATTATAAGCAACTGAATAAGGTCATGATAAAGAATAAATATCTTCTCTCCAGAATAGATGATCTGTTTGAATAACTTCACGGTGCCTCTTGTGTCTGAAAGATAGACCTCAGATCTGGTTACCATTTGCTAAAGATGAAGGAATGTGACATCTCGAAGATAAGCCTTTGGACCCGTTATGCCCATTTTGTGTCCTTGGTCATGTCCTTTGAGTTGACTAATACTCCTGCAGCCGTTATGTATTTGATAAATAGAGTGTTTACACAGTACCTTGATATGTTTGGGATTGTATTTATCGACGACATTTTAGTATATTCGAGAGATAAGGAAGAGCATACCAATCACCTCAAAATCGTTCTCCAGACTCTCAAAGACCATGAGTTGTATGCAAAATCTCAAAGTGCGAATCTTGGCTTAAGTCTGTGGCTTTTCTAGGCCATATTGTCTCAGGCGATGGTATTCAAGTAGACACCCAAAATATTGAGGTGGTTAAAAATTGGCCCAGACAAACTTCTCCGACTGACATATGAAGTTTCTTGGGGTTGACAGGCTACTACCGTAGATTTATTGAAGGATTTTCTTCCATCCACACTATCAACTAAATTGACTCAGAAGAAAATCAAGTTTCAGTGGTCCAATGAATGTGAGAAGAGTTTTCAGTAGTTGAAAACAAGATTGACAACTGCACTAGTTCTAACCTTGCCTGATGTAACAGAGGATCTTGTGATATATTATGATGTGTCTATGGTGGATTGGGCTGTGTGTTGATACAGAGGGAAAAATGATAGCTTATGCTTTTAGAACGCTTAAGGTTCATGAGAGGAAATCTCCAACCCATAATCTTGAATTGGCACTAATGGTATTTTCAGTTAAGATTTGATGCACTATTTATATGGAGTATATGTGGATGTGTTTACCGACCATAAGAGCATGTAGTACATCTTCTGTCAGAAAGAGCCCAACCTGCGGTAGATGAGATCGTTAGAATTGCTGAAGGACTATGACATGAGCATATTTTGTTACCCAGGTAAAGCTAACATTGTTGCTGATGCTCTTAGTAGGTTGTCAGTGGATGGTACTCCCATGTTAAGGAAGGAAAGAAGGAATTGGCTAAGGAAGTGCATAGATTAACTCGATTAGCAGTTCAACTTGAAGAGAATGATGAAGGAGGAGTCAACGTCCAAAATAGGTCTGCTTCATCCTTAATAGTGAAGGTAAAAGAAAAGCAAAACCAAGATCATGTTTTACTTCAGTTGAAAGAAGCTTGGTTTTCTCAAAATAGGAGATGGTGTGTTGAGGTAGTAGAGTAGATTGTGTGTTCCGAGTGTTGATGGTATTCGAGATAGAATTATGGTTGAAGCCCACAACTCTAGGTATTTTATTCATCCTGGCTTCACCAAGATATACCATAATTTTAGGGAAGTCTATTGGTAGAGTGAAATAAAGAGGGATATTGCTGAGTTTGTTTTCAAGTGCCCGAATTTTCAACAGGTTAAAGTTGAGCATTAAAAGTCTTGCAGTTTAGCTTAAAACTTTGAGATTCCTAAATAGAAGTGGGTGATGATCAATATTGACTTCATCATCGATTTACTGAGGTCTCAAAATCAACAAAACTCAATATAGGTGATTGTCGATGGGATGATTAAATCAACTCACTTTTTAGCGATTAAGATGACCAACATTGTAGAAGAGTATGCCAAGTTGTATATTTGTGAGATTATGAGGTTACATGGATTCCACTTGTCCATCATCCCAGACAGAGGAGTTTAATTCACATCCTAATTTTGGAGAGCTTTTAAAAAAGGATTGGGTACTAAGGTGAATTTGAGTATTGTCTTTCATCCTCTGATAGATGGTCAGGCAGAGAATATCATTTAGACCTTTGAGGATACATAAAGGGCTTGTGTCCTTTACTTTAAGGAAAATTGATATGACCATTTACCTCTAATCGAATTTGCATATAATAATAATAATCATGCAAGTATTTAAATGACTCCCTATGAGGCTTTGTATGGAAGGAGATGTAGATCACCAATTGGGTAGTTTGAAGCTGGTGAAGCCAAGAGAATTGGTCTAGACTTAGTCCATCAATCTATGGAGAAGGTGAAGGTTATTAGAGAAAAGTTGAAGACTGCACAAGTTGCCAGAAATCTTACATTGATGTGAGAAGAAGAGACTTAGAGTTTGAGATGAATAATTGGGTATCACCCATGAAGAGTGTCACGAGATTTGGGAAAAAGGGGAAACTAAGCCATCATTATATTGGCCCCTATCCAATGATGAAGAGGATTGGAAAGGTTGCTTATGAGTTAGAGTTACCTTCTGAGATGGACACGATTCATTCGATTTTTCATGTCTCGATGTTGAAAAAATGCTTGGGAGATCCTTAATTGGTTATCCCTATTGAGAGTATTGGAGTGAAAGATAGTTTGTCCTATGAAGAAGGTCCAGTCCAGATTCTTGATCGTCAGGTTCGCAGGTTGAGAACAAAAAAGACAGCCTCAATCTAAGTCCTGTGGAGAAATCAATTTATGGAGGAAGCCACCTGGAAAGATAAGGAGGAATGAAAGACAAATACTAGCATCTATTCATGCCTAATGATGAGAATATTGAAGGTAATATCCTATCCTTAACTCGAGTTGATTTGTCTATTCTTGAGTTTGAATAGGGATTGTTTAGACTGTTGATTGGTCAATAGTTTGATCGGTTGATTGAGTGTTGAAAAGAGTCTTGATTGTTATTCGTGCCTTGATGTTCCTCCTTACTCTTCATTCGAAGAAAATGATTCCAAGGGGGAGATAATGTAACACTAGATAAAATTACCAAAATATCCTTAGAAGAGAGACACTCGCATAACGCGTCTTCCCAAACTCCATTGGCAAATCCAAAGCCAGAAATGTGACAAGCACAAAATATTGTGTGGGAAAATGGTCTTGATTGATATTTAGCAACTAGATCGAAAGATAATTTTTGGATGGAAAAATGTAATTCCAAAGAAGTGCACGACATGTCTGCGTCGTAGACTTGTTGACAATTTGTTGTGGATTTACACTTGGTAGTGATCTCAATATTTTCTACGGGATAAGAAAATACGATCGGAAAATATTTTACGAAAAAACCCAAAAATGACCAAGTTCGTGACGTGGCTTGGTATGCTGAAGGGAAAAATCTCAGTTTTTCTTGAAGGGAATTCCAGACGTTCCCCAACCTCTCCTAAACATAAAAGGCGATCAAAATAGGCCATTTTGAGCATAAAAATAATTTTAATACCCATTTTTAAGCCTTTCTGAACTTCTAACAAAAACTAGGGCTAACAAGAACAGAGAAAGAGTGAGGGTTCAAGAGAACTGAGGATGAATTCTTGCAATGTTGATAGTCAAACTCCATACCAGGTATGTAAGGATAAACTAAAACATGGAATTATCCTTCCATGTGGCCCTATTGATGGTAATAGAAAGATTATGAATGTACTGAGTCCCCATGCATATTTCTTGAATGTTTTCTTGTAAATTATATACATTCTATTTTCTTTCATACGTTCACTACAAAAAAACACGCGTTTTAGCCATGCACCATAGGTAACTACTACTCTAACAGTGGCTAATACACTGTTGCCATGATCAATTGACCACAGTCCGTATTGTGCCCAAAATGGGCATCGCGAGTACTTTAGCCACGGTTTTAGCACTCATGGTAACATTTTACTTGCCATGGTTAATCTTACATTTAGTCACGAGTAAATTAATGCTAAATTTGACTGCCTAAAAATAAATTATATTTTCGTTGGTTTTAATTAGCCACGGTTGAACCGTGACAAATGTTTGTTTTTTTAAAAAAAAAAAAAACAGAAACGCAACTAATCAATTCCCTCCAATTTCTAATGCTAATGTAACCAAAATACAAAATGTTATAGCAGCAACACATAAACACTGCTAGTGTAATCAAAATACCAAAAGTTGGAGGAACGCCCATATATATTCATAAATATGAACTAAGAAGAATCTAAGTTGAAAGTGGGCAACTCACTACCAAATTTAGCTTGTAAAAACTTATGAAGAGTTGCCAAGTGAGTCTTATTTTGCACAAGCCGCTTTCTGGTCTCTTCAAGCTTTTCCTTTGTATCCTCAAGATTTTCCTTCGTTTCTTCATATCCATTTAGATTCTCTTTCATGGTTTCTACATGTTTCTCTAGGTCTTCCACACGTTGATGAGACATACTGCTAGAACTACCAATATTTGTATGACTAATTGAATGTCTAGGCATTCCAAAAGTAGATGAAGGACAAATACTACCACCTACACCACGCACTCTATCAGAATGTTCAACTCTGTACACTTTTCCAATGGTGTCATTAAGATGAGCCAATATCTTTAACGGAACACCTAAAGTGGTAGCACGTTCTTGATCTTCAGGTAGATGCTCTGAGATTTTATCCTACAAATAAAGTAGAAAACATGAGATATTCTCATACCAATCAAAGTGACAAGAGCATCTTGTTGTTACCTTTCTGGGAAGGCAAAAAGAAAAGTTTTTTCATTGAGCTCTCTTATTGTCCATATTTTATTCTCTTATACTCTAAAGCTTCCAGCAACTTTAGACATGTGCTTCTAAGTTTTACCATTTAAATTGTTGGAGTATGTTTTATATAGCCTTATTGTAAGTCTTATGATTCAAAAAAGGTTAAGGCCTCAAGAATAAGTATATATGTATAGATAACACAACTTTGTGGTGAAACCACATTCATATGACCTGACTAAATTGAAAATAAAAACATATATAATAGTAGTCTTTTATGAGTATAGTTCAGATAAAATTTCATATAAATGATTTTTCACTTTTACTTTTTAAGGCTTCACAATAGCTCCCCTTTAATTTTTCAATTTATTATCTTTATTGTACTTATCTAGAATAATCATGTTTATTGAAGTACAACAGTATAAATCTCCCGTTATGGCTATTATGACTATTTACTACTTCCAATATAATATTCTATAAAGAAAGACTGCCAAAAACAAGTGTCTGAAAGAGTTAATTTTTGTTTTGAATTAAAAGCTTAAAACCTTAACTTATCATATACTCATAAATTGCCATTAAGGCATGACATCACTTGCCCTTCCTGCTCACCAAGTCTATTGGTCTTAAAATTATCCTATTGTACTTACAAGTTGGCAGCCAAGGTGTGACATCTTCATCTAATAAACAAGTTGGCAGCCAGTAATGAGCCATAAAAAATTTCATCCAAGATCTTCCTCAAGCATAAAAAATAGAGCTGGTAAACAAGAACACAGAGTTGGTTTTCATTCCTGTTCCTGATATGGGCCACCGAGTACCCACACTAGAGATGGTAGGGGTTCTAATAGCTAGAGATGAGCATCTATTCGTTACAGTACTCATAATCAAGCTGTCATTTGACAACAAGCTCATGATTACCTACATCAGATCAGCCAAGACAAACCCAAACTACAACTCTCAATGAAGTTCATTGAACTCCCTCAGGACGACTCCATCTTACAGTTGTTCACAATAAAAAATTTCATCGCATTTTTATCTAGTCACAACTCCAAACAGCATGTTTGCAGAAGTCATATAAAAAATTTTCGAAGTGTATAACAACAACGTAACCAGTGTAATCCCACTTATGGTATCTAAAAACGGTAAGATACACATAAATTTAGAAGAGCAAATGAAGTAAATTTAAAACAAAATAAGAAGATGTCGTTTCTAAATGAAGACAATCACAAAAATAGAAAAGTATGAATCTTATAGCTAATATCTTCCTTGTTCATTAACATAATTGCCATTCTTTTTCAGTAAAGTAGACAGAACAACTTCACTTCGACACACAGGACTTCCCAATTTTTGTTCCTATTTCATTAATAAAGTATAGATAAAAATAAGTAACAAGAAATATATTTTATTCTCACATAATAAAGTGGTTTAAAATAAACCCCAAGCTAAAGAAGCTTACCATTTGACGACCTCTCCTTGCATTGGTTTTTCTCGATTTCTTGCATTTTGCGCACTTTGTGCCAGCAATAATCAAACAATGGTTCAAATACATACACGTAAAGTAACAATTAAAACCGAAAATAAAGAGAAACAAAAATAGAAAAATCATTATAAATGAAGATAAAGAGGACTATAACAAGGGAAGACAAAAAAAATCATTTGAAAAACTACATTAAAACTGAAGATAAAGGGAGAATAAAATTATGAAGAACAATTACCTTCATCTTATCCTCTTTATAATGATGAACAAAAGCAGTCCAATCATTAGAATCTATGTGTGCGTGAGGATTAGCAAGTACCTCTTCCTTACTTTTGTTAGGATAGAAGTGCTCACATCTTAACTTGTATTTATAGGCCCTCCATCTTTCGTGTAAAGAATACATCACCCTTTTAATTCCAACAGCATAATCAAACTCAAAATTCTCCTATAAATGTATTTATATTCATAAATTCAATATATAATGAAAAACGTTACATTAGTTGAACTTGAACAAACGTATCTAGTTACCTCAATAATCTTCCATTGAAGGCGTGTTTTTGCCTCTGGCATTCTATCCCATCTCATAACTGATATGGGTATAATGACCCCAAAAATTTTCCTACTTGAGTTGGAATAATGTAAGTAGGATTAAAAAAAAAGGGATTGTCAATGCATTTCTTTAATATTTTAATATTTTGATCCTCCAATCAATTTTTCACTTTATTTTTTTAAATTGTTAAGTGGTCTAGCCACTGTCATCTGTTTTTATTATTGTCTCAAAGTGAAATTTTCACTGATATTTCTTTATTTCATGCTTCTTTGGAGCAGTTGAAGGGGCGGATCAGCCTCTCTATATATTTGCAGCATTCTGCTCATTTGAGAGTGTGCAGATAGAGAGTGAAAAACCGAGAAACAAACATATACATATTGCATAATATTTTTAAAGTATTATTAAATGAAGGAAGGTGTTTTGTTTTGTAGAGGTTCGGCAATTTTTGTAAGTTGCTCCTATTTTCTAAATCTTTTATAATAAGATATTTTATATAAATGAGTTTATTTTCGTGTACTTTTAAGTACCTTATTATGAGAATATTATTTATGATGAGTGAAGAATTTATCTTGATGCATCAAAGTTAAGTCGAAAGACACTACATGTCACTTTATTTACTTGAGTTAGAGATTTAAGAGAAGTTGCTGATGAGGAGATTTTATTTATTCTCTTGTTATTATATGAGGATTATATTACTTGAAATTATATTATGTCCTGAGATTTATGTTCTATGTGAGAAGATTTTATATGGAGTTAAGTTGAGGTTAATATGACGAATTGAGAATACTTGAGTCATTGAACATGAAAACATGTTACATTATAAACTTGTTTACATAATATGATGAGTAAGGTTAAAAGAGTCCAAATGACCGTTTGAATTGAGTTGAGCATGATAAGTTACATGATTATTGAGTTGACTATATTTGATTACTTGTATGTGATTGAATGAATTGATGAATATTTGAGATGAATTGAGATAACTTTATGAGGTTGAGGATGAGTTAATTGATTGAGTATTGAGGATTGAGTTACATGATGATTTGAGCATGTTTAAGTCTTGGGAGAAGTACTGAGCACCGATCAGGAAGCGAGTGTACTCTTACTTTAACCCACAGAACTATGTTGCCAGCGTAGAATAGTCATGCAGCATCATTTTGGTGACTTGTCCCGCAAGATGACATTTAGCCTGGATCCAAGAGGAGAGTTGATCGTCCTATGCCATGGCATGTATAGGATGGACATGATAATGATGTCAATTTATTGTACATCACCTAACTTATAGTGATGGAAGGTATGGCAATTAAGAGAAACTTCTAAGCAACTTTGATTGAACATGAGATTTACAAACTTGAGTTTACTTTCACTATGTGTGTGTGTGTGTATATATTATTTGAATGTATGAAATGCTCTAAACTGTTATATACAGAGTTGAGCGTGAGTTAAGGAGTCGAGGTAAGTATTCTTGAGCTTGTCATTATTAAATTTGAGTCGTTGGACTATCGTACATTCCACGTACTAATGCCTTTGGCACTGCATCATTTCATGATGCAATACTAAAGATAAAGGACTTCATCCCACGCACCGCTGGGATTCGGATCGTGCACTTCAGAGTTAGTGAGCTCTCCTTACATTCCGGAGAAGCCCCATTTACCTTTTGTGTTTTATTAAGTACTATTTTCATTTAAGGTGTCTGTGGTCTATCATGGCACCGTCTGGATTGTTGATTAGAGGCTTTATAGACGTTAAGGGAGTGATTTCTTAAAAAGTATTGTAAGATTTCAAACTGCGTTCTTTTGAAACTGTAACTGAGTCTTCATTAATAATATTGTATCTGTTTGAGTTATTTCTTCTGCTGTTGAGTATGATGTGATGATGAGGCCAAGTGGTTCACTCGAAGGCTAGCAATAGTCTTCGCCTGCTAGCCATGCCAAGGGTACCCTCTTAGGGCATGACAAACTTGATATCAGAGTACAAAGTTCAAGAGTCCTAGGGAGTCTATGAAGTTATGTCTAGTAGAGTCTTATTTATGTGTATGTTGTGCACCACACTTCATAAACAGGAACTATTGGCCATTAGGAATTGTTACCCTTTCTTGTGATCTGAGTTCGTGCGATAGAGTTAGAAACTCTAGAAATTTCTTTTCTAACTTGTGTGTTATGCGATTGTAGATCATTCCTCTAAGACGTGCAGTAACCCAGAGAAATATCTCAGCTAGAACTACCGAGAACCCTACTTTAGAGATACCTCCCTAAATGGAAATGAGGGGCCAAGGCCATCCACCCAGGTTTACCGGTGTTCCTACGGCACCCACTGCTCCACCTGCTCTTGCTTTAGAGGTCGAATTTCGAGGAGCCATAGCTATGCTTACCCAATTAGTAGCTGCTCAGAATGGGAATCAAGGTTCACCATCCCCTAGCTCAAGCTCTCAAGAGCCCACAACTGTTTCCAGGCTAAGGGATTTTCTGAGGATGAACCCACCTGTCTACATTAGGTCAAAAGTTGAAGACCCTTAAAACTTCATTGATGAGATATGGAATCTATTGAAGATCATGCATGCGACTAAGACTGAGGGAGTTGAGTTGGCTGCTTACCAACTCAAGGATGTGGCTAATGTTTGGTACAATCAGTGGGAAGAGAGTCGGGGAGAAATTGTTGAGCCTACTACTTAGGATGAGTTTGAAGGTGACTTTTTCGATCACTTTTTCCCTCAGGAGCTGAGAGAGGCGAAGGTTGAGGAGTTCGTAAACTTGAAACAAGGGGGATTGACGGTGAAAGAGTATAGCTTGAAATTCATTAAGCTGTCCAGGTACACTACAAAGATGGTCCCGAATATGAGAGCAAGGATAAGGAGGTTTGTATCTGGGCTAGGTAAGAATGTGAAGAGAGAATGTAAGGCGGCATTGTTAATCACAGACATGGATATATCTATATTAATGGTTTATGCTCAGGAAACTGAGGAGTACAAGAAAAAAGATAGAGAGGAGCATCATAGAAAAAAGGCCAGGTCAGCAGGGCCTGAGTCCAGTCAGCACAAACAGAGTAAGGGAGATAAGTCCTACTTCCAAAAGAGGTCCTCCAACTATGCAGCCTCTTCAGCTACTGCACCGGCTCTGAGCTACAAGTACGACCAAAAGTCCCAAGGCCAGCCAAACTTTAGGGCACAGGGTTCGTAAGCCAAGGTGACTCTTGGCTCTAAAGGGAGGCCACCTTGCGGGAAATGTGGCAAAATGCATCTGGGAGAATGTAGATATAGAGGGAATAGTTGCTATAAGTATGGAAGCCGAGTCATTTTCAGAGAGAGTGTCCAATGTGGAGCAATAAGGCCAAATCTGCTACCACAGCACCACCAGCGAGGGGCAACCAAAGAGGTATTGTACCAGTACCAGAAGGAGGGTCAAATCGTCTATATGCAATAGGGAATCGACAGGACCAAGAGGATGCACTGGATGTTGTAATGGGTATGATTTGAGCCATTACTCTTGATTGTTATGTTTTGATGGATCCTGGTACTGCTTTGTCATTTGTATCTCCTTATATGGCAAGTGGATTTGAGATTCTCCCTGAGTGCTTTCTTGAACCATTCGTTGTTTCTACTCCTGTTGGTGAGTTTATTCGAGCCAAGAGAATCTATAGACACTATGTAATATCTATTCATCATAGGGATAATTCTGCTGATTTGGTTGAGTTGGAGATGGTTGATTTCGATATAATCCTTGGTATGGATAAGCTTCATGCCTGCTATATCTCAGTTGATTGTCGAACTCGAATGGTTAAATTCTAGTTTCTTAATGAGCTTGTTATTGAGTGGAAGGGAGATTCAGTTGTGCCAAAGGGTAAAATTATTTTTTACCTCAAGGCCTGAAGATTGATTTCTAAGGGATGTATCTATCAGCTCGTGCGAGTTAAATCAGATGATGTTGAGCCTCCTTTTCTTAAGTCAGTCCTGATTGTAAATGTGTTTCTTGATGTATTTCCTGAGGATTTTCCTGGAATCCCTCTTGATAGGGAGATTGGCTTTTGGATTGATGTTATTCCTGACACCAAGCCAATTTTCCATTCCATCATATAGGCCCCTGCAGAGTTAAAGGAGTTGAAGGAACAGCTGAAGGACTTGTTGGAAAAAGGATTCATAAGGCCAAGTATCTCTCCATAGGGAACTCCAGTCTTGTTTGTACGAAAGAAGGATGGTTCCTTGAGGATGTGTATCGACAATCGTCAACTGAATAAGGTGACAATTAAGAATAAGTATCCCCTTCCGAGAATCGATGACTTATTTGACCAATTTCAGGTTGCCACTATTTTCTCTGAGATAGACCTCAGGTCAAGCTATCACCAGTTGAAAGTGAGAGAATGTGACATCCCGAAGATGACTTTTCGAACTCAATATGGACATTTTGAGTTTTTGGGAATGTCATTTGGGTTGACAAATGCACCTGCAGCCTTTATGGACTTAATGAATAGGGTATTCAGGTAGTATCTTGACACGTTTGTGATTGTGTTCATCGATGACATTTTGGTGTATTCTAGGAATGAGGAGAAGCATGCCAATGACGTCATAATTGCTTTGCAGACGCAATGAGATCATGAGTTGTATGCAAAGTTTTCTAAGTGTGTATTTTGGCTCAAATCTGTGGCCTTCTTAGGTCATGTGATTTATGGGGATCGAATTCAGGTGGATACTCAAAAGATTGAGGCAGTTAAGAATTGGCCAAGACGAACCTCACCGACTAAGATAAGAAGTTTTCTGGGGTTGGGTGGTTACTATTGAAGGTTCATTGAAGGATTTTCTTCCATAGTCACACCATTGACTAGATTGACTCATAAGAAGGTCAAGTTTCAATGGTCCGACGAGTGTGAGAAAAGTTTCTAGGAGTTAAAGACGAGGTTGACTACTGCATCGGTGTTGACCTTACCCCATGGGACTGATGGGTTTGTTATCTACTGCGATGCCTCGAGAGTGGGATTGGGATGTGTGTTAATGCAAAACGAGAAGGTTGTTGCCTATGCTTCTAGACAGCTCAAAGTGCATGAGAAGAACTATCCCGCTCATGACTTAGAGTTGGCAGTAGTAGTGTTCGCTCTCAAGATCTGGCACCACTACTTATATGCAGTGCATGTTGATGTATTCACGGACCACAGAAGCCTTCAATATGTTTTTACCCAGAAGGAGCTTAACTTGAGGCAAAGAAGATGGCTTGAGTTGCTCAAGGACTATGACATGAGCATTCTCTACCA
>JAOTQR010093157.1:0-31874 GCA_025774065.1 Solanum ossicruentum | reverse complement strand
TACTCAGTAAAGGCTGCATGGGTATCTTAGCTATGGTAAGGACACTAAAGAAGAAACTCTTAGCTTGGAAAAGATACCAGTGGTGAATGAATTTCCTGATGTATTCCCTGAGGATTTGCCCGGATACCTCTTATACGAGAAATAGACTTTGGTATTGATTTGGCTCCTGACACATTGCCAATATCTATACCTCTATATCGCATGGCACCAGTAGAGTTAACGAAGCTAAAGCAACAATTGCAGGATTTGCTCGATAAGAGCTTCATCCGACCTAGTATATCCCCATGGGGTGCACCAGTATTGTTCGTAAAGAAGAAAGATGGATCTTTGAGAATGTGCATTGACTACAGGCAGTTGAATAAGGTAACAATACGTAATAAGTGTCCTTTACCTCGTATAGAGGATCTTTTTTTGATCAATTGCAGAGAGCTGCCTATTTTTCAAAGATAGATCTTCGATACGATTATCATCAACTCTGGATTAGGGAGGAAGATATTTCTAAGACAACATTCAGAACTCGATATGGACACTATGAGTTTCTTGTGATGCGTTTCGGACTGACCAATCCTCCAGCTGCATTCATGGACTTGATGAATAGGGTGTTCAGGCCCTTCTTGGACAAGTTTGTGATAGTGTTTATTGATGACATTCTGATATATTCTCATAGCCAAGAAGAATACAAGAATCATCTGACAACTTTGTTACAAACATTGCGAGAACACAAGCTATATGCTAAGTTCTCAAAGTGTGAATTTTGGCTGGACTCAGTAGCATTTTTGGGGCATGTTGTATCCAAGATGGAATTACGGTGGATTTCAGAAAGGTAGAATCCGTGCAAAAATGACCTAGACCTACCTCACCTACAGAGATTTGTAGTTTTTTGGGTTTGACAAGTTATTATAGGCGTTCCGTGTAGGATTTTTCTCGAATAGCAGCCGCTTTGACCAAGCTAACACAGAAAAGGGTGAAGTTTCAGTGGACAGAAGAATGTGAGCAGAGCTCTGAAAAACTCAAAACATGTTTGATAACAACACCAATACTAGCCTTACCATCAGGTTTTGGAGGATTCACGGTGTTCTATGATGCTTCTAGGGTTGGCTTAGGATGTGTTCTTATGCAAATGGTTGCGTTATCGCCTATGCTTAGAGAAAGTTGAAGAAGCACGAGCAGAACTATCCTACACATGATTTGGAGATGGCCGCTGTGATATTTTCTCTTAAAATTTGGAGGCATTATCTATATGGTGAAACTTGTGAGATATATACCGACAATAAGAGCTTAAAGTATATTTTTCAGCAAAGAGACCTCAACCTTCGACGACGATGGTGGATGGAGTTACTGAAGGATTATGATTGCATTATTCTATATCATCTAGGAAAAGCCAATGTTGTAGCCGATGCGCTGAGCAGAAAATCTATGGGCAGTTTAGCGCATATAGCTCTTGAAAAAAGGCAATTACCGAAAGATATGCATAAACTTGAGGGTGCAGGTGTCGAGCTTAGAATGGGAAATTCAGAGACATTACTAGCTTATGTGCAAGCCAGATCTTCATTAGCGGAGCACATAAAAGCTACTCAATATGATGACGAGCAGCTTTGTAAATATCGAGATAAAGCTATAGCGGGTAAAAAGTAAGAAAATGATTATTGATGGTGATTGTATGCTTCGATTGGGTGCTCGATTATGTGTACCAGACATACATAGGCTAAGACGAGTCATTCTCGAGGAAGCTCACAACTTCAGATATACTATACACCTAAGTTCCACAAAAAATGTACCATAATATGAAGTAGTTGTATTGGTGGGAAGATATGAAGAAAGATGTTGCTAACTTTGCTTCTAGTTGTTTGACATGTCAACAGGTTAAAGCTGAGCATCAGCGACCCGCAGGTTCACTACAAAAGATTCAGATTCCTGAGTGGAAATGGGAAAGAGTTACTATGGATTTAGTGGTTGGCTTACCACGAACCCTGAGAGGTTATGACTCTATATGGGTGATTGTAGATCGGTTAACAAAATTAGCACACTTCTTACTAGTAAAGACTACTTTTAGTGGAGTGAGATATGCCCAGATATTTATGAATGAAATTGCTCGACTTCATGGAGTCCCAATATCCATCATCTTTGATAGCGGGTCACAATTCACTTCACGTTTTTGGAGATCTTTTCAAGAAGCACTGGGTACACGAGTAGATCTCAATACGGCATTTCACCCACAGACGGATGGGCAATCTGAGTGTACTATACAAATCTTAGAGGATATGTTGAGGGCTTGCATTCTTGATTTTTGAGGTACTTGGGATACCTACTTGTCATTAGCTGAATTCGTTTACAACAATAGCTTTCAATCTAGCATCCAGATGGCTCCATATGAAGCCTTGTATGGCAGGCGATGTTGTTCTCCTATAGGGTTGTTTGAGGTTGGAGAGACTAAGGTGTTAGGACCAGACTTGGTTCAAGAAGCCATAGATAAGGTCCAGTTAACCAGACGGAGGTTGCTCACCGCCTAAAGCAGGAAAAAGTCATATGTAGATAAGAGGAGAAATGATTTAGTATTTGCCA
This sequence comes from Solanum ossicruentum, assembly GCA_025774065.1. Classification (NCBI taxonomy): domain Eukaryota; kingdom Viridiplantae; phylum Streptophyta; class Magnoliopsida; order Solanales; family Solanaceae; genus Solanum; species Solanum ossicruentum. Next base: position 29,312 of record JAOTQR010093157.1, on the reverse strand, counting down.
TTGGGGATAAAAGCTTTCCTACGAGTCTCTCCTATGAAAGGGGTAATGTGATTTGGTAAAAGAGGTAAGTTGGCCCCGAGGTATATAGGCCCATGTGAGATACTTGATCGAATAGGAGGAGTGGCATATTGTTTGGCACACTCCCTCATGAGATGTCCTTTATCCATCTAGTATTTCATGTCTCTATGTTAAGGAAGTATGTACCAGACTCCTCTCACATACTTGAAACACCAACTATACAGATTGATGAGAATCTAACCTATGAAGAGGAACCAATGGCCATTGTTGGTAGACAAGTAGGAAGATTACGGTCAAAAGAAATTGTGTCTATGAAAGTCCTATGGAGAAATCATACCATTGAGGAAGCTACTTGGAAGTCGGAGAATGATATGCGAGTCAATTATCCTCATTTGTTTCAGCCTGAAGGTATGTACTTATTTAAATTCGGAGACCGAATTTCTTAAGGTGGGGAAAATGTAATAACCTTGCCTTTGAAGGGCATATTTGTCTTTAACCTTGCCTTTGAAGGGCATGTTTGTCTTAAAAAAAAGGGGCGACTACGATTACTATTAGTTAAAGGATTTGACATTCACTTGAGATATAAGTACTTTTACATGTGTTTATTTTTCATTAAGTTTTGACATGATATGATTACAAGATTTACATGTTTTGTATTGCTTTGGAAAACTCATATGGTTTATAAAGAAAAGTTTTAATGGGAGTAGACCCTGATGAATTCCGTAGCTAACAGTGAGTTCGTTAGACCTGGTGCACCTTGTATTACCGATTATAGATAGAGCCCTCACTAGTGGAGAGATAGAACTAGCATACCATTACCGATATCCCTCGAGGAGGGATTTACCGATATGAAAGTTACGAAGGGGGGGATTAAAAGAGAGAAAGGGTTGGGATTGGCAGCAAAGTTGCATCCCCTTAGAAACCCACAAAAACCGTGAGAAAAAAAATAAAAGAGGGAGTTGCAAACTAAAAAGTGAATGAAGAAGAAGAAGAAAAAAAATATAAAAGCTATAATTTGAGACTAAGGGTGAAGTTTAGGAGAAGGTATGTTCATAAACTTATTGATAGAGTTAATTTGTATTCATGGCTTTAAATTGGGGGTTTAGGGTTTAAGAAAAGTAAGAGTTAAAGAGATAAGAGATTGTGAAATTCTCATAATTAGAAGTAAATCCTTGTGTTACCTTCTGCTATAGCCTTACGGAAGTTCTTAGGCTAGATAATTTACTTTGGGTTTTGAAATTTAGTGACAAGAGATGAAAATTGCACAACAAGAATAGTTTTTAGATTGTCTAATTTTTGATGAACAAGATGGTTAAGATAGCCAAAAAAAAAATCATTAGTTTATTGCACCAATTGGATTACTCATGGTTTGGGTATTACATTGTATATCATCAAATGGATAGAAAATAGAAAATCCTAAAAGAGATTGAGAATTTCTAAAGTTACTATGACTTAGCTTGAACAAAGAAAGTAACGCGAGATTTTATGATATGATTATAGATTGACCAAAGTCTTACGGATTGCTTGAGGTGACAAGTTTGGTACTTCTACACAAGTACCGTGAGTAGTAATCTTAACCCCAATTTGTGTTTTATAAGTTTCATGATTTTTACATGATTTATAAAGTGAATTGTTACCAGATGATTTGAATTTGCATATGGAACAAGTCTTTTTACTTGATTGATACTGAAATAGTTATTTGCATTTTACAAGACAAGTATATTGATAGATGAGATGATTACTATTAGTTAAAGGATTTGACATTCACTTGAGATATAAGTACTTTTACATGTGTTTATTTTTCATTAAGTTTTGACATGATATGATTACAAGATTTACATGTTTTGTATTGCTTTGGAAAACTCATATGGTTTATAAAGAAAAGTTTTAATGGGAGTAGACCCTGATGAATTCCGTAGCTAACGGTGAGTTCGTTAGACCTGGTGCACCTTGTATTACCGATTATAGATAGAGCCCTCACTAGTGGAGAGGTAGAACTAGCATACCATTACCGATATCCCTTGAGGAGGGATTTACCGATATGAAAGTTACAAGTTATCGTATATTCTTTTAAGAAGATAGACATACCGATTACCGATTACATGATTCATTCTTGAAAATCTCTCGAATATATATATACATATGGTTTGATATGAAAGTGTTTTACCGAGTTTACTTCTTAATAGCTAACTTGAATTGCTTATATGAGACAACAAGATGGATTTTGACTATTGATTTTTGAAAGAGCGTTCGTTACATGATTTTGATGATTATACTAGCATATTTTTTGACTTGTCCCTTATTAAAACAGTTGTGGTTATTATTATTACTCACTGAGCTAGCGTCTCACTCCTCGCTATATTTTTTTCTTTCCATAGAATACAGGTTATATTGGCGAGGATTTAGTTAGCGAAAGGTAGCAAGTTGATTCCGTGGTGAGTCCACACTTGTTCGCGTGGGAAATGAGTTATTTATTGTTATGGACCTTTTTTTTGAACTCTTAGAGTCGCTCCATAGTCATCTCTTCATTTAGAGTCATAGATATTCTTTCGTTTATTCTAGATATGTGACCGAGTTTAAGTTTATTTATATTGTTGGAGATAAGTTGGTCTTATTATGTGGAGATTAGATTGGTAATTGATATAATGACTTGATTTGATTATTTAGTTGTGGTGTTGCTGAATTCTGAGACAAGTACAAATTTTGGATAGGCCTAAAAACAAAGAAAATTTTGTTCAATTTTCTGCAGAGTTCTAGTAAGGCTTTCTTTGGGATCCTTGCCCTTAGCACCGGTCTTGATCCTAAATTGGATCGTGACAATCTTCTAGCACTTTCATTGATCCCTTCAATTTGCAAGTCTTTCATGATTTATTTTCCTTGCAATTTAAGTAGTTGTAACAATTAGCTGTATTGTAGTTCACCATAAATCTGAGTCTACTCAAATTGGTTGTCCCTCTTTTAACTCTTGAGCAATAATATATAGTATCTTATTCCATTGTTTTAACTTTTAATCTGCGACTTTTATTTTTGTTGTCCAGGAGAAACTTTTGTATATGATGTTGTATTTGCTTATGTAATGTTAGAGAATGAGCGATTTGGTTAAACAGGATGTAGTGATAAGTTCATTTTGATTTTACCTTGTGTTGATTCCTATGGTAGCTGGTATATCTCTTTAATTCTTAGATCCTGTTTTCAAGTCGGTTACAACCAATGGAACGTATAACTTGCATGATATCCTTAGGTGAACTTATTCAAAAGGGAGCAAATTCTATCTCGAGCTAGCAAATGGATGACTGAAGCTTAAAACTTTTGTCAAATTTTGGCTATAGCTCCGAAATAGTATAATTCGCGGATGTAGACCGTAAAGCATATTCTAAGGTTAACTATGCTTAGCATGTTGACTGGATAGACTGCTACAATTCCTTCTCGAGCCACAAAATATGTACGTGACTTTTTTTCTCTCTCATTCCCATGGAAGCTCAAGAATATAATGATACAATTTTGTTATGCCAATAATATGCATAGTTTAAGGCGATTTTTGTCTCTCTCATTCCCATGAAAGCTCAAGAATGTAATGATACAATTTTGTTATGCAAATGTACATAGTTTAAGCCCTCCGTTTGCCTTCTTTTGTATAGCGATGTTTGGCATAGTGCACGGGCACAGGCCATCTAGTCTATAAATAAAGAAGAGTTGCAAAAAAATAGTTAAAATATTTTATATAAAAAATATAATGACTTCTCATTAAAAAAAGGATTCGAACACATACTTATTTAAAGAAATTTTAAAATTATTTTAAAAATAATCATCGACACTTTGGTAGCATATCTGTGTGTGTCTATATATATAGAGAGAGAAATATCCTTTATTTGTTCTAATATTAAAATATTGTTTTTAGTTAATTAGTTATGATAACTAAGTATATTATTTTTTAAAGAAAATCTATCAATATTTTATCATAACAAATCTCTATTTTTTAAAATAATGCATTCAATATTGATCACCTATTATTTATGGTACACTTGTAAGTTTCACGAAGAACTTGAACATCATCTTTCCTCGCCGACATAAATATTATGTTGTACTTTCAACCTAATTGGGATGGTATCATCGATTGTCGACGAACATCTGATAATGCCATGAAATAACGCTTCCTTCTCTTCAAAGTCATTTTCTCCACAAAAAAAAAAGGAACAAAATAAATATATTGCATTCTCTTGAATTGCCTTAATTTTAGGAGTAAGTAAAATTTAGATATACTATTTTAGATTCCAATTTACATGTTATTTCAAATTTTAAATAAATATCTTTCGTTCAAATTTATTGATAAATATATGGGATATAGTTTTTTTTTTCTGAAAATATTCATTATATAGTTTATTTTCTAAAAATCTCAATTCTTTGAACTTCAATTCTTACAATGATATCTAAATATTTTGTTTGATAGATTAATATACACTATAAAATAAAAAATAAAATATAGTAATAATAACTTAATTTAGTTTCAATTTTTACACCATTTAGACAGTTATCAAATTTTGTTACTTTTCATATAAAAATTTAATGAGAACATTATCCATTTGAATAAATAAAATTAATAAATTGTATCATTACACATATTTTTTTAAGAATTAAAAAAATTGAACATTATTTTGACCCTAAAAAATAAAGGAAAAAAAAATAGATGCAGTTAAGGATAAGTTTCTTTTTCATTTTTGGTAATATGATAAAGGAAGAATTTAAAATATTATCTGCAATTAACAAAAATATCTAAAAAGAAAAATTCCTCATTCAAACTAAATAAAATTCCACATTAAACTAAAACTTGTATAATTACTTCATCAATTCAATTTTTTAGAAAGAAATTAATGCCTTGCATTAAGCACTTGAAAATGAGTTTTTCATTTGCAACACAAGGATTTTGCGTTTTGTGGTGCTTCAAGATTAGGTATTTTATCTTTATTATTTTTATCCTTTCATCACTTCAAAGATATCATTTTTCTTTTTCCTTGGACTTTCTTCATTCTTTCTCTATGAATATATTCAAATTTTCTGCGATTAGTCATCAAATATTCTGTGTATTCGTGAAAAATAAAGATGAAAATAAACATGATGAAAAATAAGTCAAAAAATAATATCACACAGTTGAAAGAGAAGAGATATATTAATTTTTTAATTGAATATATTTATGTATACATAGAGATGCAGGGTAGAGCAGCTTCAGATAATTAACTACTTCAAATTTATTTTTTTTATAAGAAGCTACTTTGTAGTGTTGCGGGTTAATTTTTAATAGCAATATTACGTGGGTTTTTTTTTTTTCTTTAATAGCATTATGTGGGTTGGTTATTTAATCTGAAAAAGTCACATTTAAAATCAATTTTACTTTTTTTAAAAAAGAAAGTTTATACCTTCATTTTGACAGTTCTTTTAAAAGTTGTGGGTTTTTTTGCTTTATAATTTATAAGAGTTGGAATTATTTATTTTTTATTCATTGAAAATGGCTCATGCACAAATTATTGTATTGATTTTTGATAAATATTATTTTTAAAAATATAAAGATAAAAAAGACTTAATAGTATTTTAGTTGTTATACTATATAATAGAGGATCTGAAAAAAAAATATGTTGTTTGTTGCCTACATTTTCGTGAAAATAAAATCTGATACAAAAATTTAAATTTATTGTTATCCAAATTATTATTGTTATTCAAATTATTATTATTGAAAAATATAAAATTTAAAATTTAAATTTAGTTAGCTAACTATTTACAAATGGCAAAGTAACAGAATAACATGTGACTTAATAAGAAGACTACATCCTCCCCTACTAATATAATATAGATTTGAATTTGCTTTTTTTTTTTTAATTTATTTATTTGATTTTACTTTTGACTTTTAAGTACCTTTTTAAATGAAAAAAAAAATTAGCCATCAAAATTTTGTCAAATAATTCAAATCTATATCTATATTTATATTTATATCTATATCTATACTATATTAAAAGCGTAAAGACTTTTAAAAATGTTGATTGAACTTTTTGACCTTTATTAAAAGTCTCATCTCTAGACAAAATCATCTTTTCATAATTTTTTTCAAATTATTATTTTTAATAATATTAAATATAAATAAAAAAATTCCTACATTAAAAATTCTTTTTTAACTAAAATAGACTTGATCTAAAATGAAATTAGTCAAAAAAAATTAAAAGAGGAAAAACGTCTCAATTAGTCAAAAAGAAAAAAAAATTAAAGGGGAAAACTTCCAAAAAAGTTTTCTTTTACACGGTTTTAGTTAGTCTAATGTATCCTTTGTTTTGTATGTTCAATGCTAATCTTAAATTAAGTGGGCTAAAAAATGGGCGGGTCATGACCCAATCCAAATTTTAGCTCATTTTAGCCCAAAATACATTTGAGCGGGTCAAGACCCAACCCGATATTTAATGCAACCCATTTTAACCTCTCCAATTCCAGCCCAACCTGCCCATTTGACACCCTTAATAATACTTCTTCATCTTATAATATTTTTATGTTATAAATTCATATATTATTCTTCTTATTATTTTTTTGACCAATTTATTTTAGATAATCTTGCAATGATATGAGATAGACTTGATCAATGAAGTTGTGACAATTAATACCTTAAAAAGATACGATTCTTACTGGATAATAAAGTCTTACTTATTGGCAATAGATTAATAAAACAATATAAAAAGGACACCAATAAAGGCACTCGAAAGTCTTTAACATTTGTTGTCGAAGAGTAATAGTTTTTTCCTTTATTTTTTTAATATTTAAACATTACATATATATTTTAGTCGTTAACGTTTAATTTCTTTAATAGGACACAAAAATTAATGGTACATTTTTAACAATCAAGTTATAAAGTGAAACAAAAAATTGCAACAAGGCAGAATTTATTACATCATAAATTGATGCATTAAATGTGTTAATCCAAGTTTTCTATTGGTAAATAAAAAGATTGAGGTTGACAAAAAAAGAAAAAAACCATACGTACTATTTTTAGTTTAGAGACAATTATTATTTTTTTAGTCATTTTATTGTTTTATATGTATAGTTTTATTAATTAATGTGAAAAACACATGCAACATATATATGCTAAAGTAGTATAATAATAAAGGCTAGAGTTGTTCATGGTTATGGTTAAACAAATAAATCGAACCGTAATTCGAATCAAATCGATTAAACAATTCGATATTTGATTTGATTAGGTTTGGTTTTTAAATTCTGAAAATCGATACTATTTGGTTTGATTTTGAAATATTAATCTTTAACTTTACCCTTTATATTTGAAAATTCTCTAGTTAGTGTTTTGAAATATAATTTTCTTGTACCCCCTCTTCTAGGATAGTTATTTGATTGTTGAGCTTAGATTTTTTTTTATAAAGATTTGATCTTTGATGTATAATGACTTTAGTATTGTTTAACTAAATCACTATATTGGTGTATAATAACTTTAGTATTTCTTAGCTAAATCACTTTGTTTGTGTAATAATAGCTCCAGTACTATAGCTTAATTGAATCCATTGTAGTCTTCTGTAGATTATTCATGTTCTAGGTATTTGTGTCTATTGAGATGTATGTGCCATTAACAAACTTATCATTTTCAAGTAAAAAATAACCAAAAAAATAAACCAAACCGACAATAACCAAACCAACAATTATTTTTTTATTTGGTTTGATTTGATTTTAGAAATTTAAAAATCAATTAAATTGATTTGGTTACGATTTTAACCAATAAGTGATCCAAATTTAACCCTAACCACCCTTAATAAAGGCTATTCCCACTGTAAACAATTTATCTTTTGACATTTTTACTCTTTTTCAAAAATTTGATTTTTCATTAATTAATTTATTAGTCATTTTTCAAGTTATGAAAAATATTCCCAATATATGAGAAATGGACAAATTCTCAAAATGTCATGCTTTTTAATCACTTATTACAACAATAATTCATATTTTTTAATTTTTCAGTATGAAAATAAATTATATTTAAAGGACCACAATATAATAAAATTAAAAGTATTTAAGAGTTCTAAATCTACAGTTTTGGAGATTTAAATTTTAAAAGAAACATCGACTAATTTATATTAAAAAATATTTAAGAGTTTTAAATTTAAAATTTGCATATTCAAACAATTTTTTGATATAATTTAAAAACATTTCATTAATGCTACTCAAAACTCAAAACACTTTAGATATATTTAACATTGACACCTTACAAAAATCATAAAAATCATACAGTTGATAAGTGTCGAACCTAGTTAACAACAACCCAAGGAAGTCACACATTAATATTGTAGTCTTATGAATCATTACTTATATCTGTTATAGAAATGACCTCTAATTAAATAATTTTATTTATTATTATATTTCAATAAAATTAATCTACATATTTAAATATTTTGTTAAAAAGTAATTTTGATAATATTTCAATAACAACAATCAAAACTCAAAACACTCTAGGCCTAGTCGACATTGAGGGTGTTCAACCTTCGTCGAAAAAATTACATTTATGTCATATATGAGATTCATCTTTTTATTTCATGATATATATTCAAGGATGAAGCCCCTAAGCATAAGACAAAGGCTTGGCTCAGCTGTGGAGGGGTTTAAGATTTACCAAGCTTCACGTGAGCTTTCCAAGTTCGAGCTTGGGTAACAACATTCTTTTTTCATATTTTAGTTTCAGCTAATTTTCAATTTTATTTTAAAATAAATGAAAATCTTATGTGTAGTTTTGTTTGAAAACCTAATTAGGATTTATATAGTAAATATTATACAAATCCCATATGTAAAAGGTTAATCCTTTATATATCAACTATTTCCTAAATCACTTAAAATTTTCTAAAAATTAGTCATGCATGATACTTTGACATTTGATACTTATAAAGAAATAGGCATAAGGCCAATCAGTTACGCATAAAATGGACATAAACTGAAATTTAATCAAATTACCCATTAATTACACTGTAACATTGTTGATAGCAATTTGAGTCACTATGTATGCGCAACAGAATCAAATTCAAAATTTCAAAATTTCTGAAAATTACTTTCAAGAAATCGTAAATTTGAGATAAGATCCAGTTTTCAATAAAATCGTGGAAGATAATGTATGAACATATCATTTTTGCTGCATCAGTACTCGAGGATTGCACTTTAGTAGCTTAGAGAGCAGATGTTGTATGCCCAGTTTTCCAAGTGTGAGTTTTGGCTGAGTTCGGTGGTATTTCTAGGTCATATTGGATATAGAGAGGATATCCAAGTTGATCCAGCGAAGATTGAAGCAGTTTAGGGTTGGATTAGGCCTACTTCGGCCACTGTGATTCATAATTTTATTGGCTTGGCTGGTGATTGCACGCGATTTCTTTAGGGTTTTTCTTCTTAGCAACTCTATTAACTAGGCTCACTAAGAAGAATGCTCCATTCCTGTGGTCGGATGAGTGTGAGGCGAGCTTCTAAAGCTCAAGTTATTGTTGTCTACCACTCTATATTGACCTTGCCGGAGGAGGGTGTTGATTTCATGATATATTGCAATGCATCCGGGTTAGCTTGGGAGGAGTCTTGATGTAAAAAGGGAAGGTGATAGCTTATGCCTCTTGGCAATGGAAGGCTCATGAGAAGAACTATCCTACCCATGACTTTGAGCTGACAACTATTATGCATGCTTTGAAGCTATGGAGGCACTATCTTTATGGTGTTCACTGTGACATTTTCACTGAAATCATAGTTTGCAATATATCTTCAGCTAGAAGGACTTGAACTTGAGACAGTAGAGGTGGATTGAGCTCTAAAGGATTATGATGTGACAATTTTATATCACTCGGGGAAGGCGAATATGGTGGCTGATCTTTGAGTAAGAAGGCATCCAGCATGGGGAGTCTAGTAGCTATTCGGGTTGAGGAGCGACCTTTGGCTAGAGATGTTCAGAGGTTGGCCAATGGGTTGGTGAGATTACAGATTTCAGATTAGGGTGGAGTTCTTGCTTCTTTGAGCCTCGCTCATCTTTGATAAATCAGATTTGGGAGAGGCATTTGAGGTTAAGAAGTTGTGTACTATTCAAGGTAGAGTGACTAGATGTATGAAACTAGAGAAGCAGTTCTTGATTCCAATAGTGTATTGAGGATTGGAAGTCGTGTTTGTGTGCCCAAGGTCGGTGATTTAATTAGATTGATACTTGAAGAGGTTGTTATACTTGATATTTTATTCATCCAGGGGCAGCAAAACTGTACCATGATTTGAAACAACATTAGTGGTGGTATGGGATGAGGAGAGACATTGTTGAGTTTGTGGCGAAGTGCTTGAATTACCAACAAGTCAAATATGAGCACCAAAGGCCTGGAGGTTTGATGTAGAGGATGCCTACTCTCGAGTGGAAATGAGAGCGTATTACCATGGAATTTTTAGTTGGATTGCCTCCTACTATTGGGGATTTTGATTCTATTTGGGTAATGGTGGATCTATTGACCAAATCTGCCCACTTCATTTTGGTCAAAGTTAAGTATATAGCTGAGAGACTGGCCCAACTTTATATCAGTTAGATAGTTTTGCTTCATGGAGTCCCAATTTCTATTGTGTTAGATCATGGTTCTTTGTGTACTTTGCATTTTAGAGGGCTTTACAACATGATTTGGGTACTCATATGGATATGCGTAAAGCCTTTCACTCCCAGACCGATAGCCATTCCGAAAGGGCCATTCAGGTGTTAGAGGATATGTTTTGGGCCTATGTCATTGATTTTGGTTCTAGATAGGATCAGTAATTAGCCTTAGCAGAGATTGCGTACAAAAATAGTTATTATTCCAACATTCAAATGGCTCCTTTTGAGGCCTTGTATAGCCGGAGATGTAGATCGCCCATTGAATGGTTTGACTCAGTAGCAGTGGAGAGCATGGGTATTGATATGTTGAGAGATGATTTAGAGCCAGTACGGTTGATTTAAAGTAGATTGGTGACAACCTAGAGTCGCCAAAAGAGCTATGCTGATAGGCGGATTTGATCTTTGGAGTTCATGGTTGGTGACATCGTATGGTTAAGGGTATCACCCTTAAAGGGTGTTATGAGGTTCGGGAAGAAGGGCAACCTCAGTCCAAGGTTTATTGGTCCTTTTGAGATCTTAGATAGAGTGGGAGGTGGCTTATAGGGTTGCCTTACACCCAACCCATCTTCAGTTCATCCTGTGTTTTATGTTTTGATGCTGCGACATTATATTTCAAACGAGTCTCATGTGATTTCCATTGATTCCGTTGAGTTGGGCCATGAGTTGTCTTATAAGGAGCAGTCGGTGGCCATTTTTTATAGGCAGGTGGGGAAGTTGAGGACTAAGGAGATTGTTTTAGTAAAGGTCCAGTGGAGCCATAGGCCAGAGAGTGAGGCTACTTGGGAGATAGAGTTGGATATGTGTTCCCAATACCCTCAGCTATTTGAGCGTTTAGGTTTGCCCCTTATCTCATGTTTAAGGACTAATATTATTTTTAGTAGTGGATAATGTAATGACCTCGAAGGTCATTTTTGGTAGTTCCAATAAAATTTTCCCTTCCCAAAAGTTTCCTTGGGTCATTTTTTGTTGAATCTATAAGTCGAACTTTGAAAACCTTGTAAAAGATTGGAGTTTTGCTAAAGAAAAATTTTAAAAGGCTTAAAGTTGGAAATTTTGAATCTTGTGGTCATCTTGAGTTTCAAGTGCCAAAATTTTCAGTCCTATAGATTCCATCAGCTCTGAATGCCAAATCTGGTCTAGGAGAACTTGCAAAACTAACTTTGGAGCTAAAACGAAGATTTTGGACCTAAAGTTGCATTTTTAATTCATTTTGGATCATAGTTTGACTTTGGTCAACATTTAGAGTTTAGAAGTTCGAATCAAAATTCTGACAATTTCAGTGGTCTGGATGATGAAAATAATGCTCAAAATGGTGTCATTGTAATTTTAGAGTTCCCGAGGTTATTTTGAGTATTTGAGTCCTAAACTAACTTAAATGATATTTCTCGAGTTTCGGGCCAAAGAGGTCACAAATTCAAATTATGATGGTTCCACTGAGTTTGGAACATTATTTCTAGTAGGGTTCCATTTTTTTTGTGGTCATGGGGTTTCAAACGAATCTCGAGGGCCTATTTCATATTTTGATTAAGTTGTGTTTTGTTGGTTTTTGCTGTATCAGGTGCAGGTGAAAATTGTTCTTCGCATTCGCTCCTCAAGTGCCACATTCACGGAGGTCAAATTGCTAAGACCTCTGTAGGAGCCAAGCTCCATAAGCTTCAAAGCTTTAGTTTAGGGAGAATCTTCAAAATATTTTAAGGCAAATCTCTTGGATAACTATTTTCGAACTTATTTCTTCAATTTTCATTGATTAAATTATGTTTTTAACTTAGAATTTGGGGATTTTTAGGACTTTGATTTCTTACTATAATTTGATGATTTTTTACTACATTTTAGCTCTGTTTTTGAAATGGTTTTCACCGTTGAACTCCTTATAACTTGTGGAACAGTTTCATGTATTACTTCTCATATTTTTGCTACTTTTTTTGGCATGGGACTTTTGACCATTTTACCCCTTTTCATCTGAATTAATCGATTTTAATGTCATTGGATTCGTTATGTGATTGTGATGCTATATTTGAATAGATTTTGGTGATTCAATGTATCGTCAGAAGGACAAAGCTTTAGATTTGATTTTATTCGTGACTTTTTCTAAGGCAAGTGGACTTCTAACCTTTTGATAAGTATGATTAAATCTTGTATGCTTCGATGTGTATGGAATTGGGTATTTGGGACATGAATTGGGATAGAATTGTATAATTGTAGGCTTTGATCATGGATTTCAATTTGGGTATTTGTAAACGTGGTGAATTTTGCACTTGTGTCATAATTGTGGGAACTATGCATTATTTGATATTGACATTGAGATTGTGATGATGTTGGGGGTTGTATTGCGAATACTGCACTTGTGAGTTACTCAATTTCGATTGTTGAAATACATGATTCATATGGACATCTTGAATATTCTATTTTCATGAGCATGACTATTGTGCTATTATTATGTGCTTGTTTGATGATCCATTCATAATGTAAATTCAAAGGGAAATGGTTCCGGCTAGAGAACAAGAAAAGAAAGAAATGAAAAATTGAATGTCACCCGACCTTTCAGGTCATGATGGCGCCTGTTAGATCTCACCTACAAGCAAACCAACTCAATACTGATGGAACTTGTCCTAATAGCTATGCATAACAATAGCTAAAGACATACAAAATAATCCAACAACAACCTATCATAGGACCTAGAAGTTTCATGTATAGAGCTACTATAGACTCAAAATAAAATATACATATCTACATACATAACTAGAAAAGAATCTACACATACAAATCCAAACTACATATACAAGTCAACGTGCAAAAGACGATCATTAAAACAAAGGAGACTACAGAATGTCCAGAGCTGCTGATGCTCACCAATGTCTCTTGAATCGTCTGTGAACCCTTAACTCAACGACTTTGACTAATACCTGGACCTGCACCATGGGAAGATGTAGAAATGTAGGGGTGAATACCGATAATAGGCACTAGTAGGCATATCGGCTGATTAAGTGAAAAATACTGTAAATGTAGAAGGCTTAAACATAGGTAACAGTAGTAAGTGCAGCAGAAAAAAACTTAATCAAGGAATAAGCATGTTTGGAGAATTACCGAACCCCAACTAAACCAACCTAAGTGGTGTGCAATGATACTAACTAATGAAACACGAGTAGTCCCAAAAGACAACTGTCACTAGACTTATACATAGTGTTATACACGGGTGCAAGGCCCTAATATCTATTTTTCTTTACCAACTAGGCCCCGATAAGCCTAAAAGGTACACCCACGTACAATCTAACTGACAAAATTACCATGGAACCTAACTCTTAATATCACATGATCAAGGAGTCGAGATGTACGTGGGTGTAAGGCCCTAGTGTCTATACCTGTACGCCGATTCAGCCCTATAAGCCCAGAAGGTACACCTACACATAATCAAGGTGTGTATAGGTATGTGGATGTCCCGACCCAAAGTGCCACATAACAGTTAGGTCCTCGACCCATCCAGGATCTAGTATGACCCAGGGCCTCGAACTCCTAGTCCTCCCTACTTGGCCTCCGGTTAGGGAAGTCAGCCAGAGCGAGATGGTCTGATAATATACATAATGGTGGGATGTATCCCTTTCGAGAGAAAGAATCCCCCTAACTTAATCAATAGGTCCTCAAACCCAAAATGTCAATTAGCGGGGCCTAGCCCCAAATATGTAATTAATGGGGTCTAAGCCCCAAAATATAACCAACAGGGTCCGGACCCAAAGCATCAACAAGGTCTGGGACCCCAAAGTATCAACAAGTGCTCGGACCTAGGAATCGACGTCTGTAACTCAACATCCCAGTTGTGGTCACCATAGACTCGGACCACAGGGTATGTCACCCGAATCTCAGACACTCAGACATGGCCATCGGAGCTCGAAGCATGGGAAACGTCATCCATGACTCAAGGTATAGGAATACTAATTCACTCATTAGTCTATCCAAAGATACAACAATATCACACATCAAGGTATAAGTCACACAACCCAACCAAGTATAATTATCCCCCCCTCTCAGACTATAGCAGGCAATCCCAGTATCGGGTAGGGATAACAAGTGCATAAGGACTAACAACTACATACAAAAGTATAAATATCTCACAGATTAATGTAGGGTCACGCCCAGCCAAAGTCAAATACACCATGTTCTAGTCAATCACAAGTACTTTGAGTAAACATGGATAATTATAGGTATATCACAAGGATCCAGAATAACCCAGCCTAGTAGAGTCATATCTACACCAAAGTCAGTCTACAATATAACGTATAATCAACAAACAACCTCAAAGCCAACATATCTTAGTAGCATTAGGCTACACATTCATATAGATTGGAGTTAAGTCAGATACACACCTATCAGAAGGCATTAGCCTATATCCAACCCTTACCAGGCCTTTTCATAGTTCAATAGTGCCAGAACTCAGCTACTATAGTGATAGAACTAGTGCAATCATCAATATAATGAGTACCGTCTTACATCATCATATACGACACATATTTAGTACGACCAGCCACATATAACACATACCCAACAACTCAACCTCTTAACTAGAGCATAGCATCACCAAACTACTCACACAGGTAAACAAGGGTCCAGATAGGTATCTATGCCAATCACGTGGTGTAAGTTACATTTAACCCTTAATAAGTCAACTCACAAGTTAATGGTGTTTACAACCAACAAGTATGACATATATAACTATTATAATGCCCAAACAGTGATCACACTCTCCAACGATCAAGTATAACATTTAACAGAATGTAATAAGAATATATAGATTACGGATAATTAGAATCATGATGACATAATATATGTTTTTGTGTCAGAGAGCCCAACAAGTTAACCCAATATTTAAAATAGTCAAATATATGTAGACAAGTAGCATCAGTGATTAACTTGCCTGTGATGTGAACTAACTCACCATTACATTCCTTAACAGAAGCATACACATCCTAAGCAGTGTTAAAACCATCTAATAGAACAAATATAGGTACCATAGAGTCCAAACAATTATCATAGTCTCAGTATTACACACACACACAGACACACACACACACACACACACGCGCACGCACACACACATATATAGGGGCCTTTGATTATACATTTCTACTCAGTCTAGAGGTAAGGAATGCCTAGCCTACGTTCTAGATTAGTCTATGTGAGTTTTTCCTCCTTCATGTTCTCCAAATGTTGCTCAAGTATCAAAATATGAGTCAAAATATCAATACGACCATTTTGGCTATATATCTCAAGAAACAAGGGAAGATACATTAAATGCGACTAAAATGGGTGAAACGACCCTAAAAAGTGCCCGAAAATGTGCGTCGGAATGCCCAAAATTTTAAATTCCATATATCTTAAAATCCATGCGAGATATCAAAAATCTGATAGCAGATTCTTGTTCAGGAGGTCAAAATTAAGGGAAAAGGGTCTTTCCCTAATTTTAGAGTAAACAATTAGTAATTCCAATTTTCATAATTTTCTTATTTAGAATTGATCCGCGACAGCATCGCAACGCGCAACTGTTGCGGCATGTTTTAATTTGACCTCCGTGATAGGTCCGCATCACAAACCGAATGAGGACTTATATATTTTGTTGGCAGTGATTTCTGTCTCGGTCCAAGCTTTTGGGTCTTGGGCCCAAGTGTTCCTAGACGTGTTTTAACCTATACTTAGCCTTATTACACCCTCATATCATCCTAAATATTCCCCAATGCTCACTCAAACACTTAGCCATATTTTCACTCCCAAATTCTAGTCCCAAACCCTCATCTAAGCTAAGGTTCTCCTTCAAGGTTCTTTTTCAAGCTTCAAGTCTTCATCTCCAACCTTCACCAAGTTCATCTCTAAGATAAGGTATATGGGTTTCTTTCATGGGTTCATTTCACCCATGGTTGCCTAACCTCTTTTTACTCAAATTGCATGATTTAAAGTTGATTTACAAATGAGTCTTGCTTATTATAAAATTCGCTGCACACTATGTTAAAGCTATGAGAAATTATGACTATTTTGCTATGTTTTGAGCTGTAAATCTTTGATTTATTATAAGATTTGAGAAAGGATTTTGGTGTAGGTTGGTTGAGGGTGTTACAAGGTGTTGATTGATGGTTTTATAATAAATTTTTTTGCATGATTGCATCTCTATATTTCATGGTTTTATACTAGCATTATATACCTTCTAAGTGTTTGATAAAATGTCTGGATGTAGTTTTCTTGAGGAGTTGAAGGTCCAAAGCATGACATATGATATGAATGACTATATGATGATGAAATGAGCTTATGCATATGATATACTCTATATAAAGTGTTGCATTAGACCATACCCGATCCGGGGGGATAAGAGCCTGGGCAACCAAGGTGGGGGTTTGTACTCATCAACCACGTGAGGGGCTTGTACTTCTCCATTGTGGTGATAAGGTGTGATTATCATCAACGATGTGAGAGGTTGTACCACACAACCACTAAGGGGTTTGTACCTTGAATAGCTAGCTTGGTCTCTTCTACACATGTGATATCCTATATGAGCACGAGTTATTTTAGCATATTTTACTTAAGCATTGATCATAAATGCCATATTGTTATATTATGCTATTGCTTAATATTATGCATTTTAATTATGATGCCTATCTATTGTTGCATTGCATCCTACATACTTAGTACATTCAAATTTACTAAGGGATACTCTTGCCTACATGATATCACCATGTAGGAACCAGCGCCTAAGTTGATCATCCTCCTCCATGCAGCTAGTTTGATACTACTCAAGCTAGTTGGTGAGTCCTCCACTTTGGAAACCCTACTCTGTGTTGCTCTTACTATGTATTGAGACATTCTTCTTTATTATCTATTTTGACTATAAGGATGAGCCTGGTTGATTTGTCTTCACCCCCACTCTTATCTATGTATTAGAGGTGTTTGCTGGACATACATGTTATGTATTTATGATATGAGCTTGACTCTTGTCTCTTGACTATGATGTTATTTAAGCTTTTCCCTTAGTCCCATTGCCCCTATTCTTACTCTCTTATGTTTTTATATGCTTCTGCGATCAATGATGTGTAGTGACAAGTTAAAAGGCTTGTTTGGTGTTCCTTCGGGTTCCCCATTTGTCGTGTCACGTCTAAGCCCTAGGCTTGGGTTGTGATAATGGGTCCCACGCCCAAAATACCAAACCAAATCTCCTAAAATGTTCTTTTAATTTCTCTCTGCGATTGTCTTTCTTTCAGCTAGACTGCACCTTCGCTTCGCACCTCTGCTTTGTACGCAAAACATTGAATAAAGGTTTAATAAGGAGATCTCTTAATTACTTGAACAATGAACATTGCTTTTGAACATTACTTACGAGAATCTCAATCCTTTTGCCTCACCTTCTGAAAGGGTAGTAAGAAGGGGGTTAGGGTCTACATCACCTCGAGTCTACAGCCCGAAATTGAGTTGAAAATGAGGCTCAGAACAATAAAAATAACCTAGAAATAAATGAAATTTCTTATCAAAAAACAACGTATGCGTACAACAGCTTCTGTTGACAAACAATTTTGACCCTCCACAATGCAAATTAATTATCGAGCTTCTTCAATGTTTTAAATTTGAAATAATTATCTTTGTAAATTAAAAAAAATGTTTTAAGTTATTTTGGCATTATATATATATATATATATATATGTATGTATGTATGTAAAATTACGTATTATAATTGTTACTTTTCATACTTATTCTAAAAAAAGAAAATAACTCCAAAAGATTTTATTTTGTTTTTATCTTTATCCTAATGTAGTTATAAATTATTTTTTTGAGTTAATTATTTCACTTTTAATTTTTAAGAAGCTTTTGATTAATTTATGTTGATTCGTCTTGTGATCGAATTAATCAACTAATCCAATTTGACTACTTTTTAAATCCTAATATCACTATGGTTGTAATATTTAAATGGACAAACCTCAAATTCAATTCCCACCCTAAACTTATTTTAGTATACTTTTTTTTAGACAATGGACCAATTGGTCTAAACCAATTCAAAAAAAAAAAAAATCCCATATTCTTTTTGAAACAAAAATCAGCCTACATGCACCCATATCACAAACCCACATGATTTTTGTTTGTTTTCAACCCCTTTTTTGGTTTATTTCCTACTTTGCTTTCCCTTTCCACGTTACCCTTTTTTTCTTTTTCAACAAACACTGACACGCCCCTCCTCCTTTTTTCTCCCCTTTTCACGCTCCATTTATCTTCTTTCTATTACTTTCTTGACCAATGACAATAAAATCAATGGGAACCAGTGGCAAAACCACGCCAACATTCAAAAATCGACAACAACCATACAATCCCAATATGTCTCCTCAACGTTTAAATTTCCAATTTTTAGTTCCCCCTTTTCCCCAAATGCCTTAATTTTTCCCCTATAAGTACCCCACTTATTCACTGATAAGGGGATTGGTTTTTGACTCTGAAGACACATCTTCTTGCTCGAAATACATAGCTCCTTAGAATTCCTAACTGTTGAAAAACTGGCGTTAGCAGCGGCCAAGCTTGCTCTTCTTCTGCCTAAGCTAGTGGTGGTGAAGGCTTTTCAAGCTCGTCTTGTCCTGTTCGCTGCCCTCAACAAGGTAAATTTGTCTCTATTTTTGTACTGATTGCGTTTTTCAAATCTCTGCTCTCTTTTATTATTGCTAATGTAGTTTGTGTTCATTCAGTTAATCATGATTTCATTTTCATCTAAAGTCATTTTCTTTTTAGATTACGAGATGATTAGCTTTCAGTTATCTATTTAAAAATTCTGTCTAGACTCTCTTTTAGGATTTCTTATATGACTAAGTTGATTTCTGATTGACCCATATATATAAGATGTCGTTTTGTTTCAATTTCCAGTAAGTTATAAGAAGTGATGAGATGTTGTTTGATGTTGGTTTTGTGGTTCTAGCTTAGCGTAGTTTACTTTTTGTTTTATTTTCACTCTCATGAACTGTTTAGGTTTGCCTGTACTTTGTTGTTATGCTTGTCTTTGGTTTTGTTTAAATCTGTCCAAACTTTCTGATTACGAGCATTTACTTGAAATTTACTTGAAGTTATGATATGCTTCTTTTTGAATCTGAAATGGTTTAAGTTTGGTTAGCTTGTTTAGCACAATGGTTAATATGATGTTTGCCTTGATTGGAATGACTAAATGTGGATTAGTACTTTGTTTAGTTCTATTTGTGACCCAAGCTTTCTGTGTTTGACTTATGAGGAGATCTTTGTGAGATTATGAACTACTTTGTTTGCTCCTTTTCCTGTGCAACTTCTTTCAGTGTATTTCTTAGTTCGATGTTTATCTTTACTACTTGATTAACAATGGTCCAGTTAAAAACTATTTTGTATTATGGGATTTGCTTATTTTACATTGTTTGGTACATTGACATTTGCTAAATACTAATCCTTTATGTTTCTTATTTGCTACACGTAACGATCCTCAGAGTCCATTTTGGACTCCTATTTACATAACCTTTGAGTCATCCCATCCTTTTGGGCCATTGAAGGTGATATAAGCTTGAGGAAGCATGTACATAAGTGTTACCAATATTTGCTAGATATAGAGTGGTATACAGTTGATGTATACATGAATCCAAATGGGTCCAAGTCCAAGCTCTTTTCTCTTTCTTTATTTGCATGAACACTTTGGGAGAAAAATAATGGAGTATCAATTCAAGACTCTCGCAATAATGGAGTTTCATGACTCGACACCATCAAACCTGCACATGGAAGCCAAAGAAAGAGACATTACTTGGAATCATCCATGGTTATTTATATTTTCATTATTTATTTGCTTATTTATTTTTCTTTACAATATAAACTTGCTTGTGTTACTTAAATATGCTGTTATTTTTTATCCACACAGCTAACAATAATATAGACTTTTTGGGTTTGGTACCTCTAGTTAGAAACAAATCATGATCATAACATTAACTTTTGTTATGTTTTCTAAAAAGGGATCAATGTTTTATTTTAAGGATAAGTTCCTTATCAAATAATATTTCTAAGCCTATATATAAGTTTCATTGCAAAAAATATTTATTATTATTATTATTATTATTATTATCATTATTATTTTTTTTAAAAAAATTTTGTGCCTTACTTTGAAAAAAATACTTTAAACAAAGGATAGTCCATTATATTTTCAAAAGAAAAGGAAAATATAAGTCATCCATCCTAAATGCAAAAGAGTTTTTGAATTTTTTTTTAAAAATCTTTTCTCTTTCAATTACTTGGATTTTAAACTTTTCTTAGTATTTTTAATCTTTAAATAAATCAACCATTTTTCTAAAGCCTTTGTCATTTTTACTTCTAGTCCAAAAGATTTATTAAGTTTAAAACATGTTATGGTTTTGATTAATTAACCTAAGTTTGGCCGGTTAACCGTTTTTAATTGATGATGCCTTACACCTTCCCTTTAGGATAATTAGAAATCTTATCTAGAATGGCATAGGTTAAGCAGACCATTAGTTGTAGTTAATTTAGCATCACTATAGCAATAGTAGGTATCCTAATTTACCTTAAAAATAATTAGGTGGCGACTCCTTAATTTAGTTCCGGAATCACCAATATCTTGTACGCCGTCTGACCTTAGGTGAAAAAGATAAGGTATGATGTTGGCGAGCTCAAGAAGAGTGATATGAATATTCAAGCTTTTGACAGAGCCAAGAGAAGTCCTATTGGAGAAATAGAGCTGAATGTATTGATTGGGCCAGTTGAGTTTGTCATGAATTTTCAAGTACTTGATATATCTGCAACCTACAACATGTTGTTGGGACGACCATGGATCCATATGGCTGGAACTGTGCCATCTACTTTGCATCAAACTGTCAAATTTGAGTGGGACCAGTAGTTCATATGTATATGGAGAAGGTGACAGATCCAACTATCTAGAGCAATGTACTCCATTTATTGAGGCAATAGAAGGATTTGACAGAGAGGCATATCGTGCATGGGAAATTGTGGATGTCAATAATATGTGTGAAGAGAGTCAAATTCAAGGATCTCAAATATCATATGTTACGATCATGTTTGCGAAGGAAATGTTGAAGAATGGGTACCAACCTGGATTGGGATTAGGAAAGACATTAAATGGGTGAAGCCTGTGGATCTACCTAAAAATCAGTTTACGTTCGGTTTAGGTAGAACCAATTGAAGAAGAGGTAGAGAAAGCATGTGAGAGAAAAAGAAAAGAGATTTTCTTGCCCAAACCTATTCCAACCATTGATCAAAGTTTTCCAAAAGTTGCTACTGCCAAAATGTCAGATCTTTTTGTTGAATTCGCTTACGATGACATTGTCAATGAGATAAAGAGTTTGGTTTTGGAGGATGAAGATAATCATGTTGTGGTAATTGAAGATATTGCTGAAATATCGGTTGCACGAGTTGTCGAACCTAGCTTTGACTTGATGAATTGGAGTTACACCTAAGCCTTGGTTCGTTGGGAGTTTGTAGTTTAAGTTATGTTTCTTTTTCATAATAGGTCGGAGGCTTAAGTTAGAACCTTTTTTTGTGTACATTTTCTTTTTTGCATCTATTTTGTTATGTCTTTTTTATTTAAGATTGTCCTTTTGTAATGAACTATGATTGGCCTGACTTCCTTTTGGATACATAGGCAATCCACATCAGGTGCGGCCCCTTTATCTTAAAATTTGTCAAAAATTTTCTTTTGTATTTAAACTATGTATTGACCTAATTCCCTTGGTGGGATATGTAGGCGGCCTACATCAACCTCGGTCACTTTATTAGAAAAACTTTTCCCCTTTTTGTTCTTACACATGAACTATGCGCGACCTGATTTCCTTTTTTGGATACATAGGCAACCCATCTTGGGTTCGTCCCCCTTACTTTTAAATATTTAAATATCCTCATAGTTTATTACAAGTGGCCTAATTATTAGGCAATTTGAGGAGGACTCGGCCTCTACCTTTTAAATTTTGGAGTTTTTTGTTTTGTTCAATCGTTTTTCTCTCCATTTTTAAATTTTTTTTTCAAGTTCCTCTAGAACTTAAAACAGGGGCAATGTAACACCTTGTAAAATTACTAAAATGCCCCTAAACTTCCCAAGCTCTAATGAAAATTCTGAGACCAGATTTGCGATTAGTGCAAAAACTAAGTCAGGAAATAGTCTCAACTTAGCTTTACGTGAAAAAAATGCAATTTTGTTTTTCCAAAGTGAGCCTAAATAATGAGGTTTCCATTCCCCTTTTGTGACGTAAGAGGAAGCATAATCACACTTGTATTTTTCCAAAAAATTACGAAAGATTGAGAAAACGTGAAAAAGTGCAAATTTACATTAGTGCGCATTGCGCACTACTGTATAGAAGTTGGTTTTTTTTCTTTTAATTCTGGAAAGGTAATTTCGTCCTTCCCGATATATTTTTATATCCGCAGGTCAGTTTTAAAACATACATTCGTACAAAAGGGTTTATACCCATTATTTTTCAAAGATTTTTATGCAAAGTCTAAGAGAGAAGAAGGAGAAACAAGTGAGGGTTTCCAGAGAAGATTCAATCATTGAAGAAAATCTCTATTTCTAGGTATGTAAAGGCTACCCAAAAGCATGATACTGTTCTTCCATGTGCCCAAGATAGATTTAGGATGTATAATTGATACTTAAAAGTCATAAATTGTGATTCTTGAAAGTTTCTTGATATTTAGCATGTAATTCTTGAATATGACCTTGAGTTCTTGATTTTATGCTTTGAACTATGTTTTACATCCTAAATTGATGATCATCATGTACAAAGTTTACTGTACAATCTTCATTACTATACGATCATGATTTAACCCTTGCAAATTCTCTCTATGAACACTTGAATAATGAACTTAAGAGAATATCTAGAGCCTTGATTGTCTGAATATGATGTTTGACTGAGTCTGAGTCTTGAAGTGATGAGCGTTCATGACTGTGGTAGCTGAAATTATATTGATAGAGTTGGATGAATATATCACCTTGAATTTGAAAAGATAGTCTTGCCTATAGGGGTTGAGTGATGGGAATCCTTGATGAATTGATAGACTTATGAGCATGTCGAGTCCTGGGAGGAGTATTGAGCACCGAAAATGAGTAAGAGTGAGTCCCAGTCACACTCATTACCTATGTGACAAGTGTAGCAGAGGATTGGATCGTAAGAACGGTTGTTTCATTAGTCCCAAAAAAGGACTTACCATGACTATAAACCCTTGATGTACACCCTTTTGCCCTGGAAAGGTACTGGGCATATGCCGCAACGACATCACTTTGTTGTACCATCTGTAGCTCATAGGTGATGGGTGTAGGTCCAAGAAACTCCCAAATAGGTTTCATGATCATAGAACTCTGACGTGATGTGATGGTTTGATGGTTGATGAATAGTGAGGTGATAGAGTCTTATCCCTTACTCTAAGGTGAGGTTGAGTGATTGATGAGAGATTTTTATAATGTTTCCTTCTCTTTAGCTCATTTTACATACAATACATTCCACATACTAACACCCCTTTAGCGCTATATCATTTTATGATGCAGATAAGGTAGACCCGAGGACTTCAGAAGCCCAATCATTGAGGTTTAGATCTTTGATTCCAGTCTATGGTGAGTCCTCCCTAGAATTTGGAGGATGGTTATTTATTTATCTATATGTCAGTATTTCTTTGATTGTGGTACCCATGGCCTGTCATGGTGCCTTCTTAGATATTACTTATAGAGGCTTCATAGACATAGACGATTGATGGATGGTGTTGGGATTGTTTTATTTCTGTTCCATTTCTTTGAGGCATTTACTCTGATTATCTTACGATAGTTGGTTATTTGATTGAATCTTCCACATATGAATAGATGAGACAATGACAATGAGACTAGGTGGTCCACTTGGAGACTAGTAATAGTCTTTGAGTTCTAGTCATGTCTAGGGTACCCTCTTGGGGCATGAAAAACTTGTATCAGAGCCCAGAGTTTGAGTTTCCTTGGGAGTCTATGAAGCCTTTTATTTATGGGTATGTTGTGCACCATACTTCATAAGCAGGAGGCTATAGGACATTAGGAAGTGTTACCCTTCTTCTATGAGCTAAAATCATGCCAAGAGTTAACTTGTAAAATCCTGCTTTTAACTCATGCGTTTTATGCTTACAGAAAATGTTGCCCAAGAGAACTGCCGCTTAGAGAGATACCCTAGCTCTCGTTGCAGAGAACACCTAACCAAAGGTTATGATTCAGACTGAGACTAAGAGACAGGGATGCCCCACTAGGACTGTTGAGGTCCCTCAAGCACCCCCTGCTCAGCCCCAGCCAGCTCCCACCATGGAGGCAGAATTCTGAGGTTCCATCACCATGCTGACATAATTGGTGGACTCACAGGGGAATAACCAAGTTCCTAGGCTCTTAGTGCTAGCTTGTAGGAGCCCTCAACTGCAACCTAACTCAGGGATTTCTTGAGGATGAACCCGCTAGTGTATATGGGGTCAAAGGTGGAGGAAGACTCGCAAAATTTTATTGATGAGATGTACAAGGTTCTGAGGGTTATGCATGTGAATGATCTTGAAGGACTGGAGCTTGCATCCTACCAGCTAAAGGATGTGGCTAATTTGTGGTGCACCTAGTGGGAGGGGAGTAGAGGTGAGGATGCAGAGCCTGCCTCAAGGGATAAGTTTGAAGCCGCCTTCCTCGATCACTTCTTTCCTTAGAGTTGAGGGAGGTGAAGGAAGAGGAGTTCATGAATTTGAAGTAGGGAGGGATGACTGTGAAGGCGTACAACCTTAAGTTCATCAAACTATCAAGGTATGCTCTAGAGATAGTAAAATACATGAGGCAGAGAATGAGGAGGTTTACGTCTAGTCTGGACAGACATGTGCAGAAAGCGTGTAAAGCTGCTTTACTGATTCCTGGTATGGACATATCTAGACTTATGGTGTATGCCCAGCAGACAGAGGAGGATAAGAAGAGATATAGAGAAGAGCATTTGAGCAGAAAGACGAAGTCAGCGGGACACGAGCTGAGCCCCTAGAGACAGAATAGGGGTGACAAATCCTATTTCCAGAAGAGATCATCACATTCCGCACCTTTGGCAGCAAGTGCTCCCGTACAACCAAGCAGGTATGACCAAAAATCTCAGAGTTATCAGAATTTAAGGACCCTTGACGCCTAATCCCAGGCCAGTGTGACTCAGTTCCTAAGGGGAAAGCCACCTTGTGGCACTTGTGGGAAACTTAATCTAGGTAGGTGTTGTCCGGGCATGGATGCTTGTTTCCTATGTGGGCAGGCGGGTCACTTCCAACAGGAGTGCCCAAAGAGGAGACGAGGCGAAGAGAACAACAGAGCTCAGTCTTTGATAGCACCTCCAGTAGGTAATCAATAGAGAGGTACTACTACTATGGGTACAGGAGGCGGGATAAACCGTCTTTATGCTATGGGTAACCGTCAAGAGTAGGAGGCTGCACTAGATGTTATCACAGGTATGCTTCGTGTCTTTACTTATGATTACTATGCCTTGCTTGATCTGGGTGCTACTTTGTCTTTTGTGACCCCTTTTGTGGCTAGGAAGTTTGGTATTTCCTGAGTATTTGCTTGAGCCCTTTTCTGTTTCTACTCCTACTAGTGAATCTATTTTATCTGAGAGGGTTTACAGGGATTGCGTGGTATCTATTTATCATAGAGACACGTTAGCTGATTTGATAGAGTTAGAGATGGTTGATTTTGATGTAATAATGGGCATAGATTGGCTTCATGCCTGTTATGCTTCTGTTGACTGTAGAACCCGAAATGTCAAGTTCCAATTTCCTAATGAGCCTATCTTAGAGTGGAAAGAGAGTTATGTTTCCCCTAATGGTAAATTCATCTCTTATCTTAGAGCTAGAAAGTTGATGTCGAAGGGTTGTATCTACCACCTCGTGTGAGTAAAGTCTGATGATGTTGAGTCTCTTACTCTTGAGTCAGTCTCGATAGTGAATGAGTTTCCCCAGGTCTTTCTTGATGATCTTCCTGGAGTCCCTCCTAATAGGGACATTGATTTTGGGATTGATGTTCTTCTAGAGACCAAACCTATCTTAATTCCACCTTATAAAATGGCCCCCACAGAGCTGAAAGAATTGAAAGAGAAATTGAAAGACTTGTTAGAGAAAGGTTTCATAAGGCATAGTGTCTCACCTTGGGGTGCTCCTATCCTATTCGTACATAAGAAAGATGGATCTTTGAGGATATGTATAGACTACTGGCAGTTGAACAAGGTTACCATAAAGAATGAGTATCCTCTTCCTAGAATAGATGATCTCTTTGACCAGCTTCAGGGTGCTACTTGTTTCTGCAAGATAGACCTTAGATCGGGTTACCATTAGTTGAAGGTGAGGGAAAGTGATATTCCTAAGACAACCTTTAGGACACAGTATGGCCACTTTGAGTTATTGGTCATATCCTTTGAGTTGACAAATGCACCTGTAGCTTTCATGGAGTTGATGAACAGGGTATTAGACCATATCTTGACATGTTCGTGATCATGTTTATTGATGACATCCTAGTATATTCGAGGAATGAAGGGGAGCATGCTAATAACCTTAGAGTGGTTTTGCAAACACCCAAAGATCATGAGTTGTATGCAAAATTCTCCAAGTGTGAGTTTTGGCTCAGGCCAGTGGCCTTTTTAGGCCATGTCATTTCGGGAGATGGCATTTGGGTGGATACTCAGAAGATTGAGGAAGTTAAGAATTGGCCAAGACCTACCTCTCCAACAGAAATAAAAGTTTCTTGGGTTTGGACTGGTACTATTGTAGATTTGTGGAGGGCTTCTCTTCTCTGTCAGCCCCGTTGGCAAAGCCGACTAAGAAGAAGGCCAAGTTTCAATGGTCTGAGGCATGTGAGAAGAGCTTTCAGGAGTTGAAGACGATTGACTACAACACCAGTGTTGACATTGCTAGATGAGACGGGTGGCTTTGTGATATATTATGATGCGTCTAGAGTTTATTTGGGGTGTGTGCTTATGCTGAGAGGGAAGGTGATAGCTTATGCTTCCAGATAGCTTAAGATTCATGAGAAGAATTATTTGACCCATGATCTAGAGTTGGCAGCTGTGGTATTCGCACTTAAGATCTGGCGTCACTATTTATATGGAGTGCATGTGGACGTGTTCACCGATCATAAGAGCTTGTAGTACGTGTTCAGTCTGAAAAGCTCAACCTGCGACAGAGGAGGTGGCTGGAGTTGCTCAAGTATTATGATATGAGAATCCTCTACCACCCAGGCAAGGCTAACATTGTTGCTAATGCTCTTAACAGGATGTCCATGGGTAACATTGCTCATATGGAAGAGGGGAAGAGAGAGTTAGCCAAGGAAGTGTATAGATTGGCTCGATTGGGAGTGCGGCTTGAGGAGAACAACGAAGGCGGGATCAATGTTCAGAATAGTTCTGTTTCATCCTTAGTGTCTGAGGTAAAGGAAAAGCAAGACCAAGACCTTGTCTTACTCCAATTGAAAGAAATGTTCCACAAACAGAAGGTGATGGTTTTCTCCAAAGGGGGAGATGGGGGTATTGAGATATCAAGGGAGATTGTGTGTACCTGATGTTGATGGTGTTCAAGATAGAATCATGGTAGAGGCTCATAGCATGAGGTATTCCATTCATCCTGGCTCCACCAAGATGTTCCACGACTTGAGGGAAGTCTATTGGTGGAATGGGATGAAGAAGAACATTGCTAAATTCGTTTCTAAGTGTCCCAATTGCCAACAAGTTAAGGTTGAACATCAGAAACCTTGTGAGTTAGCTCAAAACTTTGAAATTCTATAATGAAAGTGAGAGAAAATCAACATAGACTTTATCACAGGCTTACCCCGATCCCAAAAGCAGCATGATTCAATATGGGTGATTGTTGACAAGATGATGAAGTCAGTCTACTTCTTGGCAGTCAAGACAATTTACACTGCTGAGGAGTATGCCCGACAATATATTCGTGAGATTGTGAGGTTGCATGGGGTTCCCTCGTCCATCATCTCAGATAGAGGAGCTTAATTCACCTCTTAATTTTGGAGATCTTTCCGGAAGGGACTTGGTACAAAGGTAAATTTGAGTACCACTTTTCACCCTCAGACAGATGGGCAGGCAGAGCGCACTATTCAAACTTTGGAGGATATGTTGAGGGCATGTGTTATTGACTTCAAAGGAAACTGGTACAATCATTTTACCATCGATTGAGTTCACGTACAACAATAGCTACCATGCTAGCATTTAGATGGCCCCGTATGAGGCATTGTATGGGAGGAGATGTAGATCCCCGATTGCCTGGTTCGAGGTGGGTGAAGTTGAGTTGATTGGGCCTGACCTCATGCACCAGTCTATGGAGAAAGTGAAGGTCATCAGAGAAAGGTTGAAGACAGCCCAGTGTTAGACCCCGTAAATTCATTCGTTTAAATTAACCATTTAATTGGAAAAGTTAAGGTGAATATGACGTAATTTAAATTAAGTAAATTCGTGGTGCTTAATTAGAGATGGAGTGTATATTTTACGTTGGGGGTCGAAAGTCCTCAATTGGGTTTAAATTAAGAAGTTTGGGGACTTACTTGGGCTTTAACCCAACTTGGAGCCCTTATGGGTAATTATTAAAAACTTGAGGTCTATATATATGACCTCAAGTTCAAAATAAAGACCATTTTTGGTCTTGCAAGGTTTCAAGCAAAGAAAGGAGTGGAGAAGAAGGGAAA
>JAOTQR010093150.1:0-31875 GCA_025774065.1 Solanum ossicruentum | reverse complement strand
TTTCATCTCCAAATTTCAAGTCCCAAAACTCATCCATATTCTAAGGTTCTTATTCAAGCTTCAATTCTCCATCTCCAATCTTCATCAAGTTGTTCTCCAAAGTTAAGGTATGTGAGTTTCTTTTATGGGTTCCTTCCACCCATGATGCCCAAGATACCTTTTACTTAAAATTGCATGTTTAAAAGTTGATTTATTCATGGGTCTTACTTATTACGAATTTCACTGCACACTATATTGGGGTTTCATGAAATCATGATTGTTTTAGCATGTTATGAGCTATGAATCTAAGATTTAATGTGAGATTTGATGAAGGGTTTTGATGTATATTGCTTGAGGGTGTTACCAAGTGTCTGTTAATGGTCTTACATGGAATTTTCTAGCATGATTACACTCTTAAATTACATGGTTTTACACTAGCACTACATACCCACCAAGTATTTGATTAAATATCCTGTTATGATTTCTTGAGGAATTGAAGGCCCAATGCATATCTTATGAGTTGAATGACTATATGATGATGAAAGGAACATATGTCTATGATATTATCTCTATAGTTTTTGGAATTGACTAAGCCTCACTTTGGAGGTGGTGGTCCCGTGCAACCATGTCGAAGAGTTTGTACCTTGATAACCACGTTGGGAGGTTTGTACTCCATCAACCATGTTGGGGGGTTTGTAGCAAATCAACCATGTTAGTGGATTTGTACCTTATCAACCAATTGAGGTGTTTGCACCTCATTTGCCTCCCAAGGAGGTGGTAGGCCTTGGACATTCACTATTAATGGTCTCTCCTTACACATGTATTATGTTCTATATAAGCATGACTTTACTTCAAGCATCATTCATACATGCCATATTGCTATATCTTATTCATTGTCTATGTTATGCATTTTGCTCATGGTTGCATTGCATCCTACATACTTAGTATATTCAAATGTACTAACGCATGTTATATGCCTATATGATGTCATCAAGTAGGAACCGGAGCCCCGCATGATCATCCTCCTCCACGTTGCTAGTACGTTCTCTCTAAAGCAAGTTGGTGAGTACTCCATTCTAGGGACAATGTTTATACTCTTATGCTATGTATTATGACTCCCTTTCTTCATTATATATTTGACTATGAGGGTGAGCCTGGTTGCTTGTCTTGGGCCCCGCTAGTTTTATGTTTAGAGGTGTCATTAGATATGTAATGTATAATGCAATGAGCTTTTACTCTCTCTTGACTCTTGATGTTTATGATATGACAGTTGACCCTTTGCCCCACTTTGTCACTACCCAAACCTAGGGCCTAGACGTGACACGGCGAATGGAGAACCTAAAGTAACCCCAAACAAGCCTCTCAACTTATCCTTACACATCATTAGTCGCGGAAGTATGTAAAAGACATAAAACAAGCATAAAGGAGCAAAGAGACCAAGGGATAGCTTGCCAAAACATCAACATCAAGACAAGGAGTACTAGCTCATATCTCAACAAACAGCACTAGACAAATAGATAGAGCAGGGGCCAAGACAAGGTAATCTGGCTCACCCTCATAGTCAAAATAAAACATAAGAAAGTGTCTCAATACATGGATAATAGCAACATAAACTAAGTTATCCGAAATTGAGGATTAACTAACAAGCTTGGAATAGTACTGACTAGCCAGGTGGAGGAGGAGGATGATCAACTTGAGCACCCGTCCCTACATGGGATATCATGTAGGCAAGAGTATGCGTTAGTACATTTGAATGTACTAAGTATGTGGGATGCAATGCGACAAGAGATAGACATCATAGGAAAAAATCCATAAACATAGACAATAGGCATAGTATAACAATATGACATGTATGATCAATGCATAAGTAAAATATTCTTTCAAAAACTCATGCTCACAAAAGATTTCATATACGTAGAAGAGACCAAGGTAGAATCATGACTATGATTGGGAGGTGCCATTCACAGCTTGACACCCTGGTGGCAAGGTACTACACCCCTCACATAGTTGATGCCATTCACACCTGGACACCCTAGTGGCAAGGTACATACCCCTCACATGGTTATCCAACCTCCTATACCCCCGGATCGGGCATGGTCTAATGCAACACATTATATAGAACATATATATCATTTACATAAGCTCATTTCATCATCATAACATTGATCATACCATATTTCATGCTTCAGACCTTCAATTCCTCAAGAAAACATAACCTGACATTTTATCAAACACCTTGGGGGTGTGTAATAGGGGTAAAAGACCATTCAATTCAGAGATGAAATCATGCCAGAATGTCTATAGTAAAACCATCAATCAACACCTTGCAATACCCCCGAGACATTTACATCAAAAAAACCTCATTATATCCAAGATTTAGAGCTCGAAACATGCTAAAACAATTACATTTTCGTGAACTAAAATCACTATGCAATAAGTTTCTCAATATGTTAGACCCACATATAAATCAACTTTAAATCATGAAATATTAGAAAAACGAAGGCTTAGCCACCATGCATGGAAGGACCCAATGATTCAACACCACATACGTTAGCTTTGGAGAAGTTCTTGGTGAAGTTTTAAAATGGAGATATAGCTAAGTGTTTTGTGGAGTATTGGGAAATGTTTAGGATGATATAAGGGTGAAATTTGGCTAAGTATAAATGAAAACACGTTTGAGAAACTTGGGCCCAACACTTAGAATATTTTGGGGCGCATAGGAAAACACTGCTAGGAAAAATGTACCTCTTCGTGTTGTAGAGGGGACGCAGAGAAGGAATTACGTTAAAGTGCGCCCTTGGCGCATCTCTGAGGGAACACGTAAACCTCTCAGGAATTCATCACTTAAAAATTTATAATTGCTAATCTTTCGCTCTTAAATCAAGGTTAGACCATTTTTCATCAAATTTTGAACTCCTAATCACAAATATGAAGTCGGATTTTTGAAATAACAAAAAAAATTTTAAGATATATAAAAATTAAAATCCTGAGCATTCTGAGCCACGTTTTGGGATCGTTATAATATCTCCCCCTTGGGAACATTTGTCCCTGAATGTAAAAGAGACGTACAAGAGAAGAGTGATCATGAGCAAATCATCCCCAATGCAAATGCAACTCAACATGTAAAACTCCATTTTCAAATTCTCACATAAGTGTAAAATCATCGTAAGTTTACCAATTTAAACATGAATACATATGAATGAAATAGGGGCTGAAATGTAAGATTTGAAATCACATATGAGACTTAGGATTAGTAACTTAGGCTTGAGTGAACTGGAAAAGATAAGGATACCGCTTTTGCATATCCATTTTGGCCTTCGAAGTGGCACCTTCGACTTGTTGGTTCCTCCAAAAGACCTTAACGGATGCCACCTCATTGTTTCTCAATCTCTTTACTTGCCTATCCATGATCTGAACCAGAACCTCCTCATAAGTCAAGTTATCCTCAACAACACCCACAACATCAACAGGCATAGTGGCATTAGGATCACCAACACACTTTCTCAGCATAGAGATATGGAACACCGGATGAACCAAATTCATTTCACTAGGAAACTTCAACTCATAGGATACCTTGCCAACCCACTCTATCACCTCATAAGGACTAACATACTTTGGGATCAATATTCCCTTTTTACCAAAACGTACCACACCTTTCATTGGACAAAGCTTCAAATAGACCCAATCACCCACTTGGAACTCTAGGTCTTTCCTCTTTACATCGGCATAGGATTTTCATTGACTTTGAGCAGTCCTCAATCTTTCCGTAATCATCCTAACCATATTAATGGCATCCATAACCAGATCCGGTCCCAAAAAAGTCACCTCTCCAACCTTAACCAACCCACCGATGATCTACAACGTCTCCTATAAGGAGCCATACCGATGCTAGAGTGATAGTTATTGTTGTACGCAAACTCAATCAATGGAAGATGGTTATCCCAACTACCTTCAAGCTCCAAGACACAAGACCTAAGCATATCCTCAAGTGTTTGGATTGTCCTTTCGGCTTGGCCATCCGTTTGAGGGTGGAAGGCTGTACTAAGATGAACTTTGGTACCAAGACCCCTTTGAGAAGACCTCCAAAAGTGTGAACTAAATTGTGCACCACAATCTGATATAATGAAAAAAGGAACCCCATGTAACCTCACTAACTCATTGATGTACAACCCGGCATACTCTTCAACCCCATATGTAGTCTTAACCAGTAGAAAGTGAGCCAATTTCATCATCCTATCAACTGCCACCCATATAGAATCAAAATCTTTCCTAGTCTTGGGCAACCCAACCCCAAAATCCATATTAATTACCTCCCACTTCCAAGTAGGAATCTCTATTTGATGTTCGGCTTTGACTTGTTGACATTTATGGCAACCGAAAATAAATTTACCAATGTCCCTCTTCATGCCTCCCCAACAATACCATCCCTCAAGTCTCTAAACATTTTGGTGGAGCCAGGGTTGATAGAATAAGGAGAGTTATGGGCCTCGTCAAGAATTCTCTCCCTTAAACTATAAACACATGGCATACACAACCTACCTTGGTACCTAAGGGCCCTATTTCCCCCTTGGGAGAAAACCTCTATTTTTTACTCTTTCACCAAAACCTTCAATTCAAGCAAGGCGGAGTCTAGATCTTGTTTTTCTATCACCTCATCAACCAAGAAAGATTTAGAACCATCAAAAACAACTACACCATTACCATATCTTCCAACCTAAGCCCCAATTTATCTAATATATGCACCCCCTAGCCATCTCCCTATCACCACCATTCATATGAGCTAGGCTACCCATAGACACCCGACTCAAGGCATCCTCCACAACATTCGCCTTACTCGGATGATAGTGAACACTCATATCATAATCTTTGAGAAGTTCTAGCCACCTTCTTTTAAGAAGTGCTAGCCACCTTCTTTGTCTCAAGTTGAGATCTTTATGGGTGAAGACATATTGAAGGCTCTTATGATCAGTGAAGACATCAACATGCACCCTATACAAATAATGACGCCAAATCTTTAATGCAAACACCACGGTAGCTAATTCAAGATCATGGGTAGGGTAGTTCCTTTCATGCACTTTGAGTTTCCTAGAAGCATAGGCTATGACGTTACCATTTTACATTAGTAAACAACCCAGGCCAACACTAGATGCATCAAAGTACACAATAAAACCCTCAAGCCCATCCGGTAGTGACAATATAGGAGCAGACACAAGTCTATCTTTCAATGTTTGAAAGCTTTTGTCACATTCATTGGTACTCAAACTTAACCTTCTTTTGAGTCAATTTTGTCATAGGAGAAGCCATGGAGAAGAACCCACTCACAAACCTTCTATAGTAACCTTGAAGGCCTAAGAAGCTCCAAATATCGGATGGGGTCAATGGTCTAGGCCAATTTCTAATCACATCGGTCTTCTTAGGGTTCACTTTAATGCCATCCCCCGACACCATATGACCCAAGAATGCAACCTCCTTCAACCAAAACACACACTTGTAATATTTAGCATACAACCTCACCTCCCTCAATTTTTGCAACACAACCCTCAAATGGCCCATATGCTCCTCTCTACTATGTGAATAGATCAATATATCATCAATGAGGACCACAACAAAGGAATCAACGTAGGGTTTGAAGACCCTATTCAGTAGGTCCATGAAGATGGCCAGTGCATTAGTTAACCCAAAGAACATCACCACAAATTCATAGTGCCCATATCTAGTTTGGAAGGCCATCTTGGGAATATCACACTCCCTTACCCTCAATTGATGGTACCTGGACTGAAGATCAATTTTAGAGAAAAAGCTAGCCCCTTGCAATTGGTCGAACAAGTCATGATCTATTCTCTAAAGAGGATACTTATTCTTTATAGTGACCCTATTAAGTTGCCGGTAATCAATGCGCATTCTAAGTGACTCATCCTTCTTTTTTACAAACAATACCAGAGCACCCCAAGGTGATTGACTAGGTCTAATAAATCCCTTTTCCAACAAATCTTTCAATTTCTCTTTTAACTCCTTCAACTCCGTCGGGGCCATATGATAAGGGAGAATGGAGATAGATTGAGTGTCGGGAAGGAGATCTATCACAAAATATATCTCCCTTTTGAGAGGGACACTAGGAAGGTCATTGGGGAAGACATAAAGAAACTCATTTACAATGGGGACTGACTCAATGGAAGGTACCTTGGACTCTACATCTTTAACCCTCACAAGATGATACAAACACCCTCTAGAAATCAACGTATGGGCTTTAATGTAGGAGATGACCACATCTTGACTTTTCCACTCAAGGACGGGTTCATTTGAAAATTGAAACTTGACACTACGGATTCTACAATCAATGGAAGAATAGTATGCATGCAACAAATCCATCCGAAGAATGACATCAAAGTCCATCGTGTCTAATTCAACAAGATCACAAGGCAATAACTTATTCAAGACACAAATAGGATAACTCCTATAAATATTTCTACTGACAATAGAGGCACCAATAGGAGTAGACACTTCATATGGCTCACGCAACAACTCGGGAATAACATGAAACTTTTTAGCAACAAGAGGAGTAATAAAGGAAAGAGTGGCACCCGGATCAATCAAAGCATTCACATCAAAGTCAAAGATTTTCAACATAGCGGTAATAACATCGGGGATCTCACTGATCCCCTGCCTCCCATATAGAGCATAAAATGGGTTGTGCCTTGGGGCACCATCTTGAGGACCACCTCTACCCAATGAAACCACATTTATACCCCAGACCTTGCCATGGTTTCTTGGACAATCCACCCTCTTGTGACCAAACTCCCCAATGCATTAGAACCTTTCAAACATAGCCCCTTGTGATTCTTTCCACATTTATGGCACACATCATTAGGAGCCATTCCACCCACACCTTGAGGCCTAAGGAAGTCATTGACAAACCTCCTATTACATGACGAGGTCGTTGGCCTTGATGATGTCTAGCACCCTTTTGAAACCTATCTTCAAACCAGGCCCTCTTGGCCTCATGACACTTCCTTTATCTCAAATTTTCTTCCTCCATTTTCTCGGCATAAGTCATCAACCGAGACAAGTCCATATCACTAATTAGCAAGGTGGATTGACATTTTTCACTTACCAAGTTCTGAAAGCCCCATAACAAACTTGTTCATCCTCGACCTAGGATCGGCCACCGAGTGAGGAGCATACTTTGAAAGTTGATTAAATTTGAGGGCGTACTCCCTCACACTTAAAGCACCTTGTTTCAAGTTCATAAACTTTAGTACTTTGCCTCCCTAAGCTCAAGAGGGAAAACTGATTAAGAAAGGCCAATTTGAACTCCTCCCAAAGCACCACATTACAAACCCCTTTCTCACCCTTCCATTGCTCATACCAAATTTGGATTACCCCTTTAAGTTGGTACGCCGCCAACTCCTCCTTTTCATTTTGTCCAACACCTATGATATTCAAAATTTTGTAGATCTTATCAATGAACTCTTGTGGGTCTTCATCCATCTTTGACCCATGGAAAACCGGAGTATTCATCCTTATAAAGTCTCTTACCCTAGCTCCCGAGGTATTAGGATAAGGGGCTTGGGTCCCTTGTTAAACTTGGTTGGCCACCACTTGGGAAAGCATAGTAAAAGCATCTCGAAGCTCACCATTGTTAGGTTGCTCTTTGGGAGTTTGGGTCCGTCTTCCTCTTGTGTTTTGCATGATCTAACATAGCAAAGAACAATTGTTAAGAGGGGGGACTCACTACAACTCTATAACACGACATAGAACATGAAGAAGGGAAACATTTCCTAAAACTCCCCATAGCCTCCTACTCATAGTCAGGACGTGCTTCACAACCATGAATAGGACTCTATTTGATGTGGCGTATTGGAATTTGAGGATCTATCAACCTAGTGCTCTGATACCAAGTTTATCACGATCCAAACCTAGGGCCTAGACATGGCACGATGAATGGCGAACCCGAAGGAACCCTAAACAAGCCTCTCAACTTATCATTACACATCATTGGTCACAGAAGTATGTAAAAGACATAAAACAAGCATAAAGGAGCAAAGGGTCTAAGGAATAGCTCGCCAAAACATCAGCATCAAGACAAAGAGTCATAGCTCATATCATAATTTCACTATTTGTCCAACAAACACCTCTAAACATATAGATAGAAAAGGGGTCAAGACAAGGTAACCGAGCTCACCCTCATAGTCAAAATAGAACATAAGAAAGTGTCTCAATACATGGATAATAGCAACATAGACTAAGGTCCCCGAAATGGAGGACTCACCAACAAGCTTGTAATAGCACCAACTAGCCATGTGGAAGATGAGGATAATCAAATTGAGCACCGGTCCATATATGGCAATATCATGTAGACAAGAGTATGTGTTAGTACGTTTGAATGTACTAAGTATGTGGGATACAATGCAACAACAGATAAACATCATAGGCAAAATGCATAAACATAGACAATGGGAATAGTATAACAATATGACATGAATGATCAATGCACAAGTAAAACATACTTTCAGTAACTCATGCTTACATAAGATATCATATGCATAGAATAGA
Organism: Solanum ossicruentum; assembly: GCA_025774065.1. Lineage (NCBI taxonomy): Eukaryota > Viridiplantae > Streptophyta > Magnoliopsida > Solanales > Solanaceae > Solanum > Solanum ossicruentum. The sequence continues at coordinate 23,343 of JAOTQR010093150.1, read as the reverse complement.
CCAAGCTAGAACCCCAACTATGATTGGGAGGTGCCATTCACAGGTGGACACCCTGGTGTCTAGGTGCTACACCCTTTACATGGTTTATACCATTTACACCTGGACAACTCGATGGCAAGGTACTATACCCTCACATGGTTGATGCATTCACACCTGGACACCCTGGTGGTAAGGTACATACCCCTCACATGGTTATCCAGGCTCTTGTACCACCGGATCGGGCATGGTCTAATGCAACAAATTATATAGAACATATACATCATGTACATAAGCTCATTTTATCATCATAATATCAATCATATCATATCTCATGCTTCGGACCTTCAATTCCTCAAGAAAACATAACGAGACATTTTATCATACACGTTGGGGGTGTGTAATGGGAGTAAGATACCATTCAATTTTGAGATGAAATCATGCAAGAAAATCTGTAGCAAAACTATCAGTCAACACCTTGCAACATCGCCACGACATTTGCATCAAAACCCCCCATCAAATCCAATATTAGATCCAAGATTTAGAGCTCAAAACATGCTAAAACAACCATGCCTTTATGAACTAAAATCATTATGCATTAAATTTCTCAATATACAAGCCCCACATGTAAAATCAACTTTAAATCAGGAAATATTAGTAAAAAGGGGGCTTAGGTACCACGGGTGGAAGGACCGAATGGTTCAACACCACATACCTTAGCTTTGGAGAAGTTCTTGGTGATGTTTTAAAATGGGGGCTTGAAACTTGAATAAAATCCTTAGTTTCGGATGTGGGTTTTGAGTCTTGAATTTTGGAGTGAAAATATAGCTAAATGTTTTGGAGAGTATTGGGAAATGTTTAGAATGATATAATGGTGAAAAGTGGCTAAGTATAGATAAAAATACGTTTGGGAAACTTGGGCCCAACACTTAGAATGTTTTATGCCACATGGGAAAGCTAGGCAAAATGTACCTCTTCGCGTTGTGGAGAAGGAATCACACTAAAGTGCTCCCTTGGCGTGTCGCTGAGGGAACGCGTAAACCTCACTAGAATTCATCACTTAAAAATTTATAATTGTTAATCTTTGCTCTTAAATCGGTGTTAGACCCTTTTTTTACCTAATTTTGACCCCCTGATCACAAATATGAAGTCGAATTTTCAAAATAACAAATAGATTTTACAATATATGGAAAATAAAATTTTGGGCATTCTGAGGCACGTTTTGGGACACTTTTTGGGGTCATTACACGCTTATCCCAAGTTACTATTTCTTGTTGTACCTTATTGCTTTAGCAACCAAGGATGTGTAATGACATGTTAAGAGGTTTGCTTGGGGTCCCTTTGGGTACCCCTTGTGCCATGACACGTCTAGGCCCTAGGCTTAGGTCTTGATAATCAATTCATACACATCTAAGTCAAATGAAACTTCAACATACCGGTAGCAACATCGGGTGCCTCATCCCCTCCTTGCCTCTCTTAAAGAGCATAAAATCAATTAGGCCCTAGGGCACCACCTTTATGACCTTCCCTTTCTCTTTGGCCCGCATTAGCACCTTGGCCTTGAGGACCATCCACCTTAGGGTTGAGCATGAGGATAACCATTAACTTTGTGCCCAAATCCACCACAACCAAAGAAAGCATTAGACTTCTTCAAACATGGGCCACCATGGCCTTTCCAACACTTTCAGCATCTAGGCTTTGCTATCTCCTCATCACCTCCTTGGAATCTTTGATTTGGCACCCTACCATTACCAAACCCCTCATTGTAAGCATTGGATAACTCTTTCCTTTGAGGAGACCTCCACCCTTGGAATTTTTGAAAGTTACCTTCAAAATGGGGCCTCTTGGCCTCACTAATCCTTTTCTTTCTAAGATTTTCACCCACCAATTGTTCGGCATAAGTCATGAGATGGGATGAATCCATATCACTTATCAACATGGCAGCAGGTCACTCCTCATTAACCAAGTCAGACATCCCTATCACAAATTTGTTCATCCTAGACCTTGGCTCAGCCACCAATTATGGAGCATGCTTGGAGAGTTGGTTGAACTTGACGGCATACTCCCTCATACTCATAGACTCTTGCTTTAGATTCATAAAATCCATCATCTTGTCCTCCCTTAGCTCAAGGGGGAAGAACAGGTTAAGAAATGTTGCTTTAAACTCTTCCTAAAAGAGACATTATTGTTCCCCTTCACTTCTTTCCATTTGGTAAATCATATTTGAGCCAGCCCCTTGAGTTGGCAGGCCGGCAACTCCACCTTCTCCTCTTGTATAACCCCCATTATAGCCAACACCTTGTACAACTTATCAATAAATTCTTGAGGGTCCTCATCTACCTTAGACCCATGGAACTCCGGCGGTTTTATCCTAGTAAAGTCTGTCACCATTGAAGCCGGTGTAGAAGCATGAGAAGCTTGGGCCCCTTGGTTGATTTGATTAGTCATGGCCTGAGCTAACATCGTAAGAGTATCCCGGAATTCATCATGAACCACTCCTCCATCTTGAGAAGGTTGAGGAGCGGGAGGAGCCGGTTGCTCCTCGAGTGTACGAGCACTTCTTCCTTTTGGAATTAACATGATATAGAATAGCAAAGAACATTCCCCTGACCTAAAATTCTATAGCACGACATAGACCATGAAGAAGGGAAATATTTCCTAAAATGCCTCATAGCCTTCCGTTCATAGTTGTGGCGCGCTTTACAACCATGAATAAGACTACAATTGACGCGGTATGTTGGATTCTGTGGACCATTAACAACCTAATGCTCTAATACCATTTCTATCACAACCAAGACCTAGGGCCTATGTGTGACACGATGAATGGGGAACCCAAAGGGACCCGAAACAAGCCTATTAGCATATCATACACATATCCTTGGTCGCGGAAGCAATTAAACAACAACAAGAGACTCAAAACAGGGATAAAGGGACTAAGGGAGGGATAAAGGGACTAAGGGAAATCTTTGATATCATAAAAACATAAAGAGTCAAGCTCATAGCATAGATACATCATAATATTCCGACAACACTTCTAAACTTAGAATGGAAGAGGCCCAAGACACTTTCCAGGCTTACCCTCATAATGTCAAAATCTCAACATAAAGAAGTTTTTGAAGTAACAAGAGAAAATGGATAGTGTCATCGAACTTGAGGAATCATCAAGCTTATCTTCAAGATGTCAAACTAGACATGTGGAGGAGGATAGTCAAATGGAGCTCCAGTTCCTACATGGTAAAATTATGTAAGCATAGAGTATACATTAAAATGGTTGAATGTTCTAAGCATGTAGGATGCAATGCAACAAGAGATAGGCAACACAATCAATAGGTATAATTCTAAGCAATGGATAGTATAATAATAATATGGCATGTATGATCAATACTTAAAGTAAAACATGCTTTGCAAATCATTCATCTTACATAAAAAATAATATATAAGTGTGGGAAGAGACCTCAATTGACATAGAATGAGACCAAGCGAACTACAATTTGGAATCCCGATGATTACCCCTCACCGGTAAAGAGGTGGTCTACTTACCAAGGTAAACCATACTTCAAACTTATAGGAAAATGACCCAATTTTGTATGAAGTAACCTTGCTTATAGGAACATGACCCAATTTTGGAAAGAATTTCATTAAGAAACTTCACCTTATGGGAACACGACCCAAATTTCAAGAAGAACCTCAAGAGAAAGTATACTAAATGGATCCACTAGTAAAGAAAGGATAAAACATCATCCTATGGTGACACATAGTTTTAGGAAAGAGAGAACTCCCTCAATCCATCAATGCTAAATCTAATCCCACAAAATATATAAAGTAATCATAGCTTTAATAATTTGTAAGAAACATAGAAATATGACACGAGTAGCTCCCCTCTTCATCAAATCATTTAAAAGCCCGGAAAGCAATTAATGAAACTGAAGGTGAAATCAATTAATTACCCTAGGTGAACATCCTGAACGCGAAATAAAAGTAATGAAACTGAACGCAATGAAACCATTACACGCGAAAGCAATTAATTCAACTTTTAGCTGTGTAATTCATTCCACTTTCAAGCAATTCAAGCTAGGGTTCTCAGTGCAATAGGCTTGTTAGTTGGAGTGAGTGATGCCTGCTTTGAGCGGCTCTTAACTGGTCGGGTTGCCGGCCCGCAGACCCCCTTTCAGTGCCAATACCTTAGACGAGGAGTGGAAGCAATACCAAGCTAAACTCTGTTCGTGCTGCCCACCCAGGCATCCCGAACTCCACAGGATCAGAGCTGCCCCCTTTTTCGATCATGCCTATCCAGATTCTCTCGATCCAGCTGAACTTACTTCGATATAAGATGGAGTTTCAGTCTTAGGGTAAGCAGCTCCGTATGCCATTCGGATATCAGTGGTTTAGCGGTTGGTTGGGAAGAAGATTCATCACCGGACAGAGCGGGGAAAACTAATCGCAGCTATTGGTCGGGGTTCGAAGTTGAACATCCTTAACGGACTAAAAGAGCTCACTTTCGATGATTGAACTTGACCTTTATATCCAGATTGGAACTGGACTTAAACGTCTTTGGATCCTGCTTAGGGCCGGCTTTCACTTTCATATCAGGAACGTTGACTTGCACTTGCAATATAGAATTTGATGACTGAATGAAGGGAGAGGGGAGAGCCTTTTCCAGCCCAATTTTGAGGAGGAAAAGCTCAACTGGAAGGTTTGACCCCTCGAGTCGGATCGGAGAAAGAGAAGGGGCTTCGCAGAACAAGCGACCGACTGGTTGGCATCTGTGCCACATAAGGAGACTAATCAGTAGGCACTGTTGCTTGTGTGCGTGCGGGGTGAGAAAGCCTTTTGAATTCGGGAATCATACGGAAATGAAACTCCTTTCCTCCGAAGGGGGGCCTTTCCGAAAGATCGGGACGGAGCTATATGAGATAATTGGGCATGCCATAACGTTGTTCACTTCTGGCAATCTCTTTAGAACATCATTAACCTCTAATGATGAGCCTAACTTCAAAACAAAATTAAATCATCATTAAAAATGCATTTCATCAAAGGCTCACAAGAGGTAAAATCTTTAAGAAAAGGGCTTAATCTGGCTTTACAACATCATCAACACTTTCATGAATTAAAAACATCTTTAGAAAGTCCAAAATCATCATAAAGTCACTTGAAACATAAATCAACCAATAGATAATCAAAACTTTAAGAATCCTTAAAAAGATATTTTATGAAACACTTGGCGGGTGTGTAATGCTAGTAAAAAATCATGCAATTCAAAAGTGAAAACATATAAGAAAAAGCAATGTAACTCCACCCACCAACACTTGATAACATCCTCTAAAAAGATACATCAAAACCCCTCATGAAATCTCATAATAGATCTTAGATTTATAACTCAAGACATGCATAGTTGAATAACATATCAGAAAACTCTAATGTAGTTTATAGTCATAATCCATAATAAGTAATACCCATAAGCAAATCAACTTGAAAACATGCATTTTATAGAAAAAGGAAGGTTGGGCACCATGGGTGAAAGGACCCAATGATTGAAACCCATATACCTCAAACTTGGAGATTTCTTTGATGAAGATTTGAATGAGAACTTGAAGCTTGAATGAATTTCTTGAGATCTGGAATTGAGTTTGGAACCCTTGATTTGGGATGAAATATTTGTCTAAGTGTTAGAGAGCGTTTGGAGGAATTTCTTGAATGATATGGGGTTGAAAAATGACTAAGTATAGGTGTTTTTACACATAAGAAGGCTTAGGCCTAAGACATCAAGGCCTTGGACCAAAAAAATAACTAGTGGCGAAATGTACTAGTCCATGATGGCTCTACGTCGCGGCACCAATGTAGACTGCCTTTGGAATTTGAAATTTTGCGAAATTCATTTTTTGCTATAGGTCCTCTAAAATTTTGGTTATATTCATATCCCACTCAAATTTGGCACCTGATCTTGAATATGAAGTCGGATTTTTGATATCATGCATGAATTTTGAGATATATGAAAATTATGATTATGGGTATTTTCGTGGCACATTTTTGGGGTTATTTTAATGATAGAGTCATGAACTAAGGACTCATCACAAAAAACAATGCTAGTCTTGAACACTGAGTACCAGCTACGAGCTGGTGGAGTAGTTCGTATCCCTACATGGTCAAATCATGTATGCAAAATATGCATTAGTATGTTGGAATGTATTAAGTATGTGAGATGTAATGTATGTATGAAATTGTAATGCTATTATTCATAAAATAACATATAAGCATGTATAAGATAAAAGGTACATAAAGTGACCTTAAGCATACACAAGGAATATGGTTCAATATGAATAAGAGTCAATATGGACACAGTGCATTGAAGAAAGTGTCTATGTGATTTTTGATAAGTTTGGCGAACTTGAAAAACTGAAGGATCAAGATAAGGCTGAATTTGAAGAATTGTTTCAGTTTCATAGGGATGGTGTAAATGTTGATCAAAATGGTGAAGGAAACTTAGATAAGACTAATTAAGATTTTGATGTTTCAAGTTATGCATGTATTCTTGATGGAGGTCCTGATCTCGAACTAGTTACTGACGATGAACAATACATTATTGAACAACCTAAAAATACAAGTGATGGAGAAGTCAGTGCAGAAAATGAGGAAGAAAGTCAGGCTCCCAAAACTTTCTCATGGAGACTCCGATTTGCTCAATCCTTGGATAACGTTATCTCAACTTTTGATTCTAGAATTTGAACCAAATCCAAGTTGAGGAACATGGCCACATGTTCACCCTTTGTATCTTCTATTGAACTTAAAAATATGAAGGCTTTAAAAGATATTTATTAGGTGAATTCCATGCTAGAAGAGTTGCATCAGTTTCAAAGAAGTAAGGTGTGGCACCTGGTCCCTAAGCCATCTATAGAACAACTATTGGAACTAGGTGGGTCTTCAGGAATAAGCTGGATGAACATGGAGCTATTGTTCAAAACAAATCAAGGTTGGTGTTTCAAGGCTACAACAAGGAAGAAGGCATTGATTATGGTGAGACATTTTATTGCATGAATGGAAGCCATCCGAATTCTTATAGCTTTAGTAATATTCATGGGTTACATGCTCTATCAAATGAATGTCAAGACAGAGTTCTTGAATGGCTAGTTAAAGGAGGAAGTGTTTGTCAGAATACCTTCTGGATTTTAAGATATTGATCATCCCAACCATGTGTTAACATTGGAAAAAGCAATGAATGGCTTGCAACAGACACCTAGAGCATTGTATGAGAGGTTGTCTAAGTTCCTTCTACAGAATTGTTTCAATAGTGGAAAAATAGACAACATATTATTTTTGAAGATAAGAGGAAGGTACCTGCTTAACATACAAGACTATGTTGATGATATCATCTTTTGTGCTACTTCACAGTCTATGTGTGGTGAATTCTCAAAGCAGATGGGGAGTGAATTTGAAATTATCATGATGGGTGAATTAAGTTTCTTTTTGGGTTTGCAAATCAAACAAACTCATGAAGGAACCTTAATTATCTAAGAAAAGTACATCAAAGAGTTGCTCAAGAAATTTTAAATAGAGGATGCAAAGCCTATTAACACTTTTATGGGAATAAATTCCTAGCTAGATGGTCATGAACCTGGTCCTTGTGTTAATGAGACTATATAAAGGGGCATCATAGGATCATTACTATATTTGGCTGCAAGTAGGCTAGACATTATGTTTTGTGTTGGAATGTGTGCAAAGTTCTAATCAAAGACAAAGGATTTCCACTTAAAGGTAGCTAAAAGAATCTTGAGGTACTTGAAGAAAACATGAGACCTGGTCCTATACTATCTGATAGGTGATTCTTTTGAGCTGATTGGTTATGTTGATGCTGATTATGCTGAGTATCAAGTAGATAGAAAGAGCACTTCTGGAATGGCTCACTTCCTTGGATCATGTTTTATGTCTTGGAGAACCAAGAAATAAAATTTTGTTGCTCTTTCAACTGTTGAAGACGAGTATATAGTTGCTGCCTCTTGTTGTGCCTAATTGCTATGGATAAAATAACAACTAAAGGATTTTGGTGTCATCACACATGCTATTCCATTAGTGTGTGACAATACAAGTGCTTTGAATATTGACAAAGAATCCAGTCCATCACAAAAGGACCAAGCACATTGATGTGAGACACCATTTTCTAAGGGATAGTGTTGAAAAAAGGAATATATACATGCAATTTTGCAAAATTGAAGATCAAATTGTACATATTTTCACAAAGGCTTTAAGTAAAGATCAATTTGTGAAGAAGATTGATGCTTGGGATGCTAAAGATGGAGAAAATTCTTGGTTTTTGAGGAAAATCAACTTCTTTTTTGCCCATGATTGGAAGTGCAAGTATCCTATTATTTCTGCAATACTTATTGTGACTAAATCAACTCATGTACTTATTTGTAGGTACTCATGCGTAGTGATTTGATAGGAGAAAAAAACTCTGAAAATAACTCAAGCTAATCATCTGAAATTTCAGAAAGGGGACCTAATCCCAATTTAAAAGGTTAGCACTCTTTACTAATTCGCTTTTGAGAACCATAGGTATTGCTTTTTTTTCAGCTTTTTGTTAGTTAATATCAATTCCATCAACCTTGAGAATCTAATCTCTACTGTTTCCTTTCCAAGGAACCTACTTTCGTTTTACTTTTTTCTTAACTCCTTCTTTGCTAAAAAGAAAGGTCCTGAAAATCCCTATAAACCTTTTGTTCTTTTCAAAATCACTTCAAAATCACTACTCTTTTTTCTTTTTTCTTTGCAAATCAGAAATCTCACATAATATGTCAACCATATGACTCAACTCAAAGAATGATAGATGCTCTTGTAGATATAGAAGAATCAAAAGATTTTTCCTCTAAAAGATTTTCTTCTTCGCCTAAAGCCTCAATCATTCCTCCATAAAAGAAAATCCCTGATTCGCAGACCAAAAAACTCAAAGTTTTATGCTATAAAAGAACCCTATACAAGCTCTGAATGTCACCAAAATCCTTTTCCCCTTAAATCAGTTCAACCAACTCTCCTTCTTGAAAATGAAAAGGTTGGTTGTCCAGTTCAAGTTGGTCCCTCTCCTACTGTGCCATTAGACTTCAATGTAGAAGGAGATATTTTAATTGACAAGAGGGTTGAGTGAAATATTCTTACTGCTCATGAAGAATTTGTGGATCAGTGTTTATCAGAGATGAAAGAGAATGTGAACACACCCTTATCTATGAATACGTTTGAGACAACTCAAGAGTTAGTGGACAATCTTATTATTCCAAAAATCATTATATCTCAGGGTATCTCTCTCTATTGCTAACTCCGTGGTTGATGAGGATGAAGAGAATAGTCAACCTCTATTTTGGAGAGTACGGAGAAGGATAGTTCCCACTTCTAATAAGGGGAAATAAAAAGTGACTAAGGATAAAAGAAAAAGAGAAGAAGTCCCTATTTTACTACGGGAGCTGCTTAGAAATCGATGAGTGAAGCTATTAAGGCAAGCAAAGTTTAGACCTTTGCACAAAGAAAGCTGAGAAAGAGCAAGGTAGTTAAGGACCTAGTCCCTGAGAATGAAATGATCAATGTTGTCCAAGGTGAAAGTGAAACTAAATTCGGTGATATTGTTAAGGCTATTAAGAAGCGAAAGAAAAAGGAGTTGGAAAAATGTCATACTAGTGAGAGAAAGAAACCACAAAGGCGAGTGAAAACTATAGCAAAGAGAGCACTAGAAGATGCTGGTGATGAAGAAAAGTCAGTTGAAGAGGGACCTGGTCCCAAGAAGAGGAAAGAGGAAGTGGATTCTGTCTTAACTAGAGAAGAAAAAAGTGTTTATGCTGAAAAATCCAAAACGTGCTTAATGGAAAGGTCTTTGACCTAGAAATTAGGTCTAAGCCTGGTATGTGTGACTTGTCAGATGCTGTGAAACTATAAAATTGAACAAGTGAGAGAGTTTTACTATAGTTTGGAGTTTTTAAATAACGTAAGTTTAAACACTAGTGGAAGAAAGAAATTGCACTTGAATGATGTTTTTCGGTGGAATTCTAGGTGTTCTTTGTTGAGGGTATTAGGTGAATGAGTGTGGCAAGCTGCCAAATTTGAGCGGAGTTGATACGCGTGAAAATTTTCTAAAAAGAGTTTATCGACTCTTTTTCTAATTTATCAATAAAGTTTGTGTTGCTATAATCTAAGAAAATGACTATTGCTTCTAGGAAAGATTTATTTATGATGAAGGCACTTAGCAAGTTTTAAGTCATAACCCTACCTGGAGCATATGTATATAATCAACATTGTTAAAGATGGAAAGCATGGGATGGGATATGGGTTCTTATTGACAAAGCTTTCCACTTATTTTGGTCTTACATTTGGTGTTGGTGTGAAGGGACGGTGAAACAAAAGTTTACTTTGAACACTTTTATTGAGTGTGAGTTCAACAAAGGGAAAACTGGACTAGTGATTGGAGTGTCTGAGCAGCTGGTAGAACAAGAGCATCTAAAGAAAAAATTGGAGAAATTGACTACTATGTTGAGTAAAAGAGATATTGAAATTTCTCTTTTGAGAGCTCAATTGGTTCAGGAAAAATCTGAGGAACTTGGTACTGAGGAGATCCTCATGTTGAAAGCTTAGAATGAATGCCTGAATGCTCAGGTGGCAGTTTTTAAGGAGAAATTGCTCAATCATCAAGTTGAATTAGTTGTCCGTCTCTCTCAAGTCATCCAGTTTCTTACCCAAAACCCCTTGTAAATCTTGACAAATCCTCTCATGATAGTATTATTATAATTTTTGGATTGTAGATCTTTTGGTTAATGAATGAGCAGCTTGTTTTGATTTCTTTCTTTGTTCCTCTACTTTATTTCATATATGCTTGTGATATTTATTGATGTCGATTGTGTCACACTTATGTTGCATTGATTCTAGGTTTATCGTCAATTTGTTATGATGTCAAAGGACCCCTTTTATACGTTCCTATGTTCCCGGGGGAGGGGGCGAATGACATATGCACTTTCAGACTTAAACAAGTGTGCTAAGTGTTGGTGATATGAGGAACTAATATGTGTGCTAAGTATAGGTGATAGGGGAAACTAATATAGGGAGCTTATTGAAGATAATTCATTGATATATGGAACAAGTTAATATGCTAAAATTGTTGGAATACGTTAAATGTGCTGGAATACAATGATATACATGTGATGAGTTTGTCATAATAAGAACAGGGGAAAATGATGTTATAAGTTCTGATGATTTAACAAACCATGAGAACAGATGAGGGATCTGATCCTGTGTGTGTTGTGAACCTGAAAGCAACACTCGGCAAACAGTACACTGACAGTCTGTTATTAGTTGGTGTACGTCAGGTTGCTCTACAACAGTTGTCTAGCCTATGAAATTGCACCAAATATTGTTGACGTTAAGTATGTATATCCAACCTTTCTTGAGAAGAATGCTTGTGGGTTTCTACACAAACTGAGTAAGTGTTCTTGATGAAGCTATAAAATAGTACACTTAGCAAAATGAGAGTTGTTTGTACTTTGTGTACCTAATTGTTTTTATTTGAGTGTTTACATCTTGTAAGTCGATTCTTAGTCTAAAAAGGAATGCGTAATCAACAATACTTTGCTCTTCATTGTAATCTAAAAATTTGCTCCTTTGAGATTAATGGAGTTGGGTTGGAATTCTTTGAGAATAGGCCATGATTTTCTTCTCTGTTGAGTAAGGAGTTTTCCACGTAAATTAGATTGTGTACTGTTTTCACTATTTTTATTGATTGTAGTTCTAACGAGGGACCTGATCCCAAGATATTAAGTGGATGCTTGCGTTCCATCACCCCCAACCACCAACACCCAACAATCTCTCCCCCCTCCTCCCCCTCTCCCCCCCAAAAAAAAAAAAGAAAAAGAAGCTAAAATTTCCTTTTTGAAGACCTTCAAATAACTTTTACTCCATTGATCCCTACTCCTACCCCCAAACCAGCACCTAGCCCTCAATAAAGATTAAGAAATAAATAATTAATACTTCTTTTTGAAAAATACTTCAAATAATTTAAATTTTTTTTTAACCCTCCTACCCCCACAAAAAAATTAAGCTTTTCTTAAGGAAAAAAAAATCATTCTTATCCCCCCACCCTCTACCACCCCCAACAAAAAAGTTAAAATTTATTTTTTGAAAGATTTCAACTTGTTTTTTCACCCCAACCCCACTTTCCCATACAATTTAAATAGTGACTAATAGAACTTTGTTATCACTTTTTCACCTTAAAAAATATTTTTGAAAAATATTTTTGATTCATTAATCAAACATTCGAAAATAGTTTTCAATTTTTTTTACTTACCAATCAAATATAAGAAAATAAGTAAAAAAAATCTAACTTATTTTTTTATAAAAATATTTTCCTTGATACCAAACAGAACCTAATTGATAGTTTCCTTAAACATGCAGAGAGAAAAAAATGGATAGAATGACCATGTCCTATCGGCCATCGGCTTATCCGTTTGCCTAGTGGACAAGAATTAAGCACTGATATACATGAAATATATTATTAGGCACCAACCATGGATTGCCAACTAACTCAAGCTCTTATTTCTTTCAAAATTCCTTTTCAATAGCCTATTCCTCCTGTTTCTCATCCCATCACCTTTCCTCGATAACAACAATAAATAAATATTCCTCCTAACACCCTTCTCTTTCTTCCTTTCCCATTCAAAAATCAAAACGCTCGTAGCATTATTCAACGTAAGTTTACCAAAAATCTTTGTGGGAGTCGATCAAACATTACAATTATTATTTATTCAATCTTTAATTCTTTCATCATGAGAAGTATAAAACAAAGTTCACTGAAATATTATTTAATAATCAAGTTAAAGTTTGTATTTGAGTTCATGGATTCAATATTTTAAAATTAGAAAGTTATTAGATTGTTGATAAATTATTTATACAGATTAAATAAATTTTTATTTACGTAAATACAAAATTTACATCAAAATTACTTATTGGATTCTGCCGAAGCCATAATCGAAATCTCCTCCCTAGAATCAAATTATATATTCTTCTTCTTTTTGAAGGAGTAGCATTCACATCGATTACAATTTTAACCAGCATTTGAGAATTGATAATTCAATTTGTTTGCATACTAAATTATCTATTCAAAATAGATTAGATTCTTTATTCCACATGCTTGGTCATTGGTGCTAAGCTCATCCCGATTACATCACGAATCACTATATGTGGTGTGGGCCTTTTTAAAACAATAAAGTAGTGGGTATAAATTCTTACCAAGGGACCCCAGAGAAGACATGTTTGATTCCCATAACTTTTTGTTTGTTATTCAATATGTCTTCCATTCAAATATTAATCGTTTCGGCAAATTTGATTTTATTTATTTACTGTTAAATAAGTTATGGATGAATGTTTATCCGGTTTATCTCTTAGTCTTTCAATTAGTAGAGTCAGAATTAACTGAAAAATTTGTGGAAAGATGACAAATAATTGCATGGAATCTCTGATTAAGCTATTAGACATTTTTCTTATGTCAAAAGTATTAAGGGAGTCGAGTTTTACTTTTATGCGTGTAATATATTGAGATTAAAAAAAATATATTTTCTAATAACTTATAATTTTTAGATGATATGATCACATACTTTTATATAATAGTCAATTTTCAGATTTTTATTAATTCTTTTGCATAACTCCATTTATTTATTTCCCTGGTAGATTCGAAAGAGATCGAGTCTGAGTTGATTGGAGGGTGTTCGTGGAAAACGTTGGAACAACAGAACCATTAATTAGTTTTGTACGTCCATAGCATTATTGACTTACTTGTACATAGGTAATTTTTTTTTGTTTGGTATATAAAGGAGGGGAGGCTAAGGGATAAATAAAAAAGAAAAAAAAAGAAAATAATAAAAATGGAGTCATCACCAGACATCAAAGGAGGAGCAGGAAGTGCAACAAAATCGTTGATGGACAATCTTTTGGGTCTTCTTAGGATCAGAGTAAAGAAAGGCATTAACCTTGCTGTTCGCGATGTTCGCACAAGTGATCCTTATTGTGTCATCAAGATGGGCAAAAAACAGGTCCCTCTCTTTCTTTTTTATGTATATACATACATAGAAATTTTGAATTGAACTTAAGATTAAAGATTGACTCAGTGTTTTTTCAAACTCTTCATAGATTATCGTTGGACACTTTCTATAGCCTTGCTATGAGACCTGTTTTCTTCAACAAATTAGAATAAATTTTAACTACTATTCAAATTTGTTTTAGAAGGGGTTAAATATGCGAATTGATGATTCACTTGATTAGCCTGACAACATTATCTCCTTAATACATAATTTAGGTTCAGTTAAAGTTCAAAAGCTTTGTCTATCAAGGATTTAAAATAGCTAATTTTTTCAAAAAAATCGCTAAGCCTATTGGTCTAACTCAATGCAGAAACTGAAGACGCGAGTTATAAAGAAGGATATTAATCCTGAGTGGGATGAAGATTTGACCCTCTCTGTTTCTGATCCCAGTCTTCCTGTTAAGCTGGTAATTTATCATTTACCGATTGTTGAAAGTCCATTATGATAGGATATTCATAATGGGGCTTTCTCGGATTTTGTAAATTCTATACTTTTCTTGACTAGTTTTAAAATGAAATTTGACGTAACAGCAGAGGATTCATCAATTGAGCATAGTTAGCTTATTATTATTTCTGTTGACAGACTGTTTTCGATCACGACACATTCAGCATGGATGACAAAATGGGAGATGCTGAGTTTGATATCAAACCATTTGTAGAGGCTCTGAAGATGAATTTAAGTGGGCTACCATCTGGCACTGTAATTACAAGAGTACTACCTTGCAGGACAAACTGCCTTGCCGAAGAGAGCCAAATTGTATGGAACAATAATAAAGTTGTGCAAGATATGATCTTAAGGTTGAGAAATGTTGAATGTGGAGAAGTTGAACTCCAGCTTCAGTGGATTGAACTTCCTGGCACTAAGATTGGGTAGATTAATGTTAATAGCAATTACAAACTGTTTTTTCTGTTTCTACAAGTAAATGGTTTGTGGGATTTGAAAATGAAGTTTGATATATATAGGAAATATATAATATGGATCAAGTTTGATTAAGACCTTTTCACTCTGCACCTGTATGTGCACAAGGTTTGTAGCTTAGTGAATCTGGGATTTGAATTTTATCGTTTGTCATGTAATTCTCAGCAATTACTTATATTATATACCCTGTAATAATGATGATAACATTTTCTACAGAAAATTGCAATTTTTGAATTTCTTATGCGCACTTCCGTAAATTCTCGAACAAAGATGGGAGCAAAAATATGGTACGTAGTGACAGATTTGGAGCACTCCGGGACATGTTGAAATTCTTGGTACCGTAGGAATATTGATGTTGAGGAGGTTAGGGGCCGGGTGCTATTTGTATGATGCACATGCAAGAGAAATTGGGCAAGATGAAATTCCTGTGAAATATTAAAAGCACAGGTAGAGGAGGTATGAAGTGGTTGACTAGATTTTAAAAATTCATTTTAAGAAAACAAGTTCCTGAAGAGTAAATGAGTACATAGATCCAATTTTACGAGAATAAGAGTGACACTTAGAATCGCAACAATTATAGGGACACCAAATTGTTATATCACACTATGAAAATTTAGGAGAGGGTGGTGGAGAGGAAGTTGAGAAGGGGTGTGCCTATTTTTAAGAACCGGTTGGATTCAAGGAGCTCAACTATGAAAGGAAGACTGCAGAAGCAGTATATGGAAAGAAAGAAGTAGTTACACATAGTGTATCATCAACCTGGAAAGGGATAGAATAGCCCCAAGGGAGGTTTTATGGATATACTGAGAGGTTAACAGTGTATCTGTGGCATACATTAGAGCGATCAGTGACATATATGAAGGAGCCAACATTCGGGTAAGGACAATGTAAGGATACTCAGATCACTTTCCAATTATGATGGAATTATACTAGGTTTGACTCTTAACTAGTGAAGTGTTGGATGAATTGATACGATACATCTAATGTGAAGTGTCATAATGTATATTATTTATGGAGTGTCGAGATTCATGAATGAGTAAACATCAAGGTGGAGATGTGAAGATAAACTTTCACATGTTAAGAGTTTAGGCTGAGCAAACCTAAGTTAAAATATTTGGAGCATGAGTTTAGTCATGTAGCACATGAGGCTACTGTTTATCCAAGAAGTTGAGGAGATAGGTGGGAATGTCACACAGAGTATTGATGTTGGGTTGATGAATGGAGGTTCGCATATAGAGTATTGTATGTTTAGAAGGTGTCAAGAAAACTTAAAGACAATTTCTACAAAGTGATGATTATACCTACTATATTGTACGTTTGAACTTTTGTCAAGTGGAGAAATCTTTATGTTTAGAAGATTAAAGTTATGAATGGGATGACGTTGTGAGGAGTGTATCATTATACTATGAGGGATACAATTAAAAATGAAGATATGCAAACAAGGGTGGGAGTGACCTCGATGGGAGAACAAAATGCAAAAACCAAGAAAGAGATTATTTAAGCATGTAAAGAGGAGCTGCACAGATATTCTATTACGTAGGCGTGAGAGGCCGACTATAGATGATTTTGAAAAAAGTAGTGGTAGGCCAAAGAAGTACTGGAAAAGGTGAGTAGATTTGTCATAGGTGTTTAACCTATATCAGAAAATTACTTAAGACAAAAGCTTTTGTATAACAAAACTTTTGTAAAAATAAAACTTTTGTAGAATAAAAACTTTTGTCCAAATAACAAACAACAAAGATTATAGTAGAGAAAAAAAATAAAGATTCTAGCAAATTTTCAAAACCAAAAAAATTAAAGCTAGTAATGAAAATAAAATTTGCAAGAAAAATAAAAAACAATATTAACAAGGAGAAAATCGAGCCATTAAATGCACAATTTTGTCTTAAGGAAACTATCATCTCAAGTAATTGAAGTTAATAGAATATATCCTCATAGGATAGAACGATCTTACCCACTGGTGTATCGTTACTAAAACTATGGTGTTAGAGAACCGCAAAAGCAGTAAAGTACACATAAATTTATTTGTGCAGAATAAAAAGAAGTTTAGAAAAATTAGTTGTTTAAATATGAGAGAAAAATTCTGTATTTATAGACAACAAAGGGTGTGAATATGCACTTATGTTGCCTTATCAAAAAGGTCAAAACCTTTTGGAAAAGTCAGAACTTTTCATAAATGTCGTAGTTTTTATTAAAAAAGTTACAACTTTCATAAAAGTCATAATTCTTCATTTTCATTCACACTTTTGTAAGGACCCGTACGTTAAAAAGATGAAAAATGCAGAAACACTACTGAACTGGAAAATTTCATATCAGTACGAGCCTCATTTATGACTCGTAATTCAAATCACTGGTCATAAACAAGGCTTGTGGAAGGGGATAGTTAGGATGGAAAATTGGTTACATGTGAGGGTGGTACACGGGGGGTGTTTATGGACCATAAAAAGAACTACGGATCGTAAAAAGGGGGGGGGGGGATTCGTAGATTGAGGTTTGAGTTGATCAATTTCTAAATCATGAACTACAAACAAACAGGACTAGTTGTAGTCATGCTTATAAGTCGTCAAATGGTCTCGTAGATGAGATCTTGAATAGAAAAATTTTTTAAGTGTGGGTGGATTTTACGAGAGGGGTACGACCAGTTGATTCATTTACATGTCTTAAAAGAAACTCATAGATTGAGTTTCAAAGGCAGTTTCATAAGACCAAAAATGTAATCAGGACGAAAAATATGTTTACAACCCATAGGCCATTTCACGACAAGTAAATGGTGGTCGTGGTTTGGTCCGAGAGATTGTGATGAAGGATATTCTTGTCCATTCTCCATGTACAAAGCTCAATACTATGTCATTTTTGAGCCTAAATCTACCCATATTAGTCCCTAACCCTAACTCACAGTCTCTTTCACTCCACACTACAAATTCTCTCAAGTTTCTAAAGGAAAGAAAGTTCCCTTCAAGGAAGAAGAAAGCTACAGTTTCATCAAGTTCTCCTCCAAGCTTCAAGTTACTTTAGACTTCTTAATCAAGTATGTGGATTTGATTTGTGGGAGCCTTTCATCTACAAAGTCCAACATTCACTTATTTTGCATTTTCTTTAAGTTCTGAAATTTGATGGGTTTTCATGAGTTCTCTTTAAATGATGGTAACATGTATTTTCCACTATATCAGTATGTTAATGAATGCTACGATACTATTATGAAAGTTAAGGATCTATTGAGTTGAATCTCATGATGATCCTATTTATGGTTTTGAAAGAACAAAGTGGGCTATTTTAAGAGTGTTTTGAATTGATAAATTTCACCATGTTATTGCATGATACTCTTGAATTGCATGATTTCTGAGTTCACTTGCATACTCCCACTAAGTTTTAAGTTAAGTTCATATATGAAGTATAATGTCTATGATAAGGGCCTTCAAGTATATTAGGAAAGAGTGTGAATGATATGAAAGTTATAAGTATTTTATGAAGTCTTTAATGATGTTGTTAAGATGGTAAAAGGATATGTCTCACCAAATACAGACTTTCAATGTGAAAGGACAATTAACTTAAGTGGCTTCCTAAGTTTATGAGCTACTCGTATAATGTTGTAACGACCCGACCTAGAGGCCTAGTCATCACATGTTGAATGAGATACCCAAAGGTACCTCACCCAAGCAATCTTAAGCATTCATATGTATTTAATAGAAATAATTTTTGGAAAAATAAGGGAGAAAGACTATGGGTCGTTTAAGTAATAAAACAACATTAAAAAGCAGTAGAAATAACTAACAATCATTTTTTTTTACATAAGAATACCAATTACATCAATGACAGACGTGACCGATAACGGTTGGTCTCCATCAAATAGAAATAAATCCACAATAGTGCAACATAGAATGTAAACGCCACAAATGGCTACAAATATATCATCTCAAAATAAAATTAAAATACATGATAGAATGAAAAGTGAAAGAGTTTGGAGCTAAGGACTCACCGCAAATAACAAAATGTTAGTTTAGTGGGGATGTTGTAATGACCATTCAGGTTATATCTGTCTTTTCGCAAATATTTTATTAGTTTTAGTATTTGCAGTACGACCTTGAGCCATTTTTGACTTACTGGTGCTAATAGTTTTGTTGTTGGTTTAATCATTTGTTAAATATGAAGCTTTTGAATTAAAAAGAATAATTATAACTGTAAAATGAACTTTCAGGTAAAGTCCTAGTAAACTGCCTTGGAGTAGAATTCTAATAGTCTCATCGGCTTTAGAATGACCAAATTAGGCTAGGAGCATGTTCAGTGTTAGTTATACAAAATTTTGCAAATTTAGCCTCTAGAACAGGTCAATAGTCGACTTTATCCAACACCTATGGAAAACATGCTCGAATGGGAATTTTTATGGTGCGGTCAGCTCCAAAACATCGAGTTTTGTCTAGAGTGACCCTTCATTTAGTACCGGAGACTTCCAGATGCTATTTGACCCCCTCGGTTCTTTTCGTTAAAAGTTGGATATAAGAAAATGGGACCCATATCAAATCGCAACAACCTTCGGTGTAAATTTTGTCTATACCACTGGATTCAAAATGTCAAAATTAGTAAGTTTACATAGTTCATTTGGAAAAATTGGATTCTGAATAAGCTAGAAACATCAAAAAAAGGGTTGGATGATTGTTGAAGGAAGAGGATAATATGGCTGAACCACATTGCTGAACCATGTTACGCCACATAGAGTAACCTGGCTCTGCCACATGGAGATGAGGTTGCAACAATATGTTTTTTTTTGTGTGTGTGTGTCTCTCTCTCTCTCTCTATCTATCTATCTCTATATATATATATTGATTGAGTATATGGATCAATATCATCAGTTAACATTCAACAATATTGAAAATAACATCATCGATCATATACTAAATAATAAGTCATGTTGTCACATACCATTATGTAGCAATTTATTCCTCATCACATGTATTAATTCATTTCATCAGTAATTCACCCAATCAAAATAACCCATTACTCCCCAACACACAAGTAGGAAAAGAAAAAGCTTAAAGAAACTAAATAATGTCTAGAAATCTACTTGCCTTGATAAAGTCAAGTAATCAATCCAACAAGAGAGCTTTTGTAAGTCCCCACAAGTTAGAAAGTCCAAAATGCAGAAAAATTTGTAAACTGGAAATTTCAGGTCAAAGTACGAACCTCATTTATGACTCCTAGTCTAAACCACGTCTTGTAGACAAGACTCATAGATTGGGCCAGTAAGGTGTAAAATTTGTTATGTATGGGGACAGTCTATGAGGGATGTTTATGGTTCATAAAAAGAACTACAGACCATAGAGGGTATTCATGGTTGGGGTTTGAGTAGGTGGAAAATTTTGGTTTACTATCAAGCAGGATGGGTTATAGTTTATTTTATGAGCTGTAAGATGGTATCATAGTTTGGCTCCTGAGTTGGAAAAAATTTCTAAGTGTGGACTGGAATTATGAAAAGGATTTATGACCCCATAAAACATTTTATGAGTTCTAAAGTGTGCTCGTAATTTCAGGATTAGAGACTATTTCAAAGGCCCAAAATATTTAACAAGGATGAAACCTACCATCTACAATCCATAAACCATTCTGTGATCCATATATGGGGTCCGTAGTTTGGCTCAGTAGATTTTAATGACTGGTATTTTTGATATTTTTCCATATACTCAACCCAATACTATGTCGTTTTAAGCCTAATTATATCCATATCAGTCCCCAACTCTTTCAAACACTCTCATTCACTCTCTACTCTAATTCTCTTAAATTTCCTAAGACAAGAATTCTCTCCAAGGCATGGAAGAAGAAAGTTAGGTTTTTCAAGGCTTTCTCCCCCAAACTTCACGCTTCTTTTTAGAGCTTCTAAACAAGGTATGTGTATTTAACTTGTGGAGTCTTTCCATCAAAAAAGCTCAAGTATGTTCCCTCTTTCATTTATTCTGAAGATATGACAATTTTATGAAGTTGCATGAGTTCTTTTAAAATAATGAGTTATATTAATTGCAAAGTTATGGATTGCTACAAGTTTGATGGTATACATGATGAATTTCACCTACCCCAATTTTGGGCTTTTAATGATTATGGTGTATTGCTTAGAGAATAGTTTAAATGATCAAGTTCCGCTATATTTATGCATGATACTCTGGAATCTCATGATTTACTAATTACATGCATAGACCATTAAGTCATTATTGAAGTATGCTATGAATGAAAAAGGAAATTTCAATTGATGTTTATGAAAGTTTATAAAGTATTTTATGATTCCCTTTATGATGCATTAAAGTTAGTGAGAAGACAATTCTTACCAAAAATGGACCCTCTTGTGAAAAGACAATTCTCGCTTGAAGGGATCCCTAAGCTGAATGAGTTATTCCTATTTATGATGATGCTATGATTTAAAGTTTATGATTGTATGATATGATTATGTTTTAACGTATTTACTGGGGAATTGACTTAGCATCAAGTGGGGCTTGAGGTCGTATGGTAATAGAACCCTAGTTGCAACCTCATATCTCATTAACTATATGCCACGATAAGAGAACTTGTCATCTAAGGCTAGTGGATCCAGAATAACAAAGTTAAAGTTAAAGATGTGCATGCATACATTGATGGAGTTCTACCTAGCAAGTAGTCTCCATGTCCCAACGTAAGAGGTTATGTTGGATTCCATGTAGTAGCTCACGTGGTCTTAAATATTGGTTATGGTTTCCTCCCACATAGTATGTATGCTATGTTTTTGATGATTTTGTTATTTCAAAGCCTATTTCATTATTAACCATTCATTACATATTAAGCTCTATTGCTTGATTATGATTGTGCATATTGGGTATTTACGATATTGTTACTTTATTGTTGCATTGCGTTCCATATGCTTAGCATTTTCAAAGTATTAACATAGATTTTAATTACATGATATTACTATGTAGGGACCTATTTGCCTTCATCTCTGGCATGTGGCTACACTTAGGACATTTAAAGACTATTGATTGGTGAATCCTCTAGTTCGGAGACCACACCTATTCCCTTCATGCTATGATGTATCAAGACATTTGATTTTATTAAGTTGTATTTCTTTTGCTACATTTTACTTAAGGGTGAGTTTTGAATATGTCTTAAACCCTGCCAAGTCTTTAATTAGTTGGTATTGTTGGACACATGTGTATGAAATTTTATGTTGGTTTCCTTTCTTGGATTTTATGTTGACTTTTCCCCAAGTCCCATTTTCCCTATTTAAATTTTGTTTACTTATGTCCACTGAACCGACCCCAAAAAGTGCTCGAAAATGTGCCTCAGAAATGCCCAAAAGCATAATTTTCATATATCTCAAAATTCATGCGTGATATCGAAAGTTTGACTTCATATTCTTGATTAGGGGGCAAAATTTAGTGGAGAATGGGTCTAACCCCACTTTAGAGCAACCATATCAAAATTTGAAAATTCAAAAATTTTCTTATCCAGTGTTGGTCCGCGCCCCTGGCGCGACGTGGTTAGGGTGCGGACTAGTGTTAAAATGGTGCCATTTTTGTTGCTCAGTCCAAGGCTTTTGGGCCTTGGGCCTAAGTCTTCCCATATGTGAAAATACTTATACTTAGCCATATTTTACCTTCATATTATACAAGATATTCTCTAATATTCTCTCAAACACTTAAACAAATATCTTACTCAAAATTCAAGTGTCAAATCTCTTTCGGATCTTAAGGATTTCACTCAAGCTTTAAGTCTCCATTTTCAAACCTCATCAAGGAATTCTCCAAAGTCAAGGTATGTGGGTTTCAACCATTGGGTCCTTTCACCCATGGTGCCCAAGCTTTCTGTCTACATAAAACTCATGTTTTTAAGTTGATTCACTTATGCGTCTTACTTACTATGAATTTGACTATGAACTATGTTGGTATTTTGTAAAAGTGTGACTGTTTAATCATGTTTTAAGCTATGAATCTTTAATTTATCTTGAGATTTGATGAAGCGTTTTCATGTATATGGCATTAGGGTATTACCAAGTGTTGAGTGGGTGGTTTTACTTCGAATTTACTTGCATGATTTCACTCTTGAATTGCATGGTTTTACACTAGCATTGCATACCTACGAAGTGTGAGATAAAATGTCTAATTAATGCTTCTTGAGTTGTTGAAGGTCTAATGCATGGTATATGAGTTAAGTAACTTTATGATGATGAAAAGGATGTGTATATGTGTTGATTGCATGAATTATATCCATAGTGTTGCAAGTTCACCACGCCTTGTTGGGGGGGGGGGGGGGGGGTGGGCCCGAACAACCATGTTAGGGGGTTGTTCCCCCAATTGCCTTCCTCTTGGGGGAGGGGGCCCGTAGACCCACGTCGGGGGGG